>WEKY01022405.1:310112-402958 GCA_013390045.1 Picathartes gymnocephalus
AAAAAAAAAAAAAATCAAAGTGAATATTTTAAGTTGATGTGAAGATAATTTTCTTCTCAGTATAATTTTTTAAGCTACTGAGCAGGTGAGAGTGCACTAAATTGCCTCTATAGTGACTGGAATGAATGCATAATGGGACATATGGATGGTAGGAGCCATTTACTGCATGGTTGTTCAGGACTGGCTCAGGTGCCTCACTGTGTCACGTGCACACCCCACAGATACTTCTGATAGAGCTTTGTAATGTTCTTTTCACAAAATTTGTCCTTGAGACAATTTCTTGGCCTTGCCCAAATCTACATGAATTCCCTGTAATGAAATTGGGATTTTTAAAGCTTTCTTATTGGCCTACTAAATCCTGCAAAACTGTTTGTAATATTTATTCTACAGCTGCACTTAAACTAGCTGATCTATAATTGCTTGTTAAGTTTATCTTTCTGGAGCTTATTTTAAGAAAATTGCCAGCTTTAGATATTCACAGTCAAATCTCAGCATATGAAGATTGCATAACAGCCAGTTTAGGAGATGTATTTTGAAGAACTTACAGGTAGGGGAAGGGAACCATCTGCAGGTCCTTGACAGAAAACAAGTTTCCAGCAGAAAGTGTTTTGAACACTGTTGATGTGAACATGTTTTGTAAGAAGCCATCTGGTCAGTCAGAGCAATCTGTGTGCAGGTGGATCTGGGAGCTGGGGGATCCAGAACCCCAAGTTCCCTTTCCTGCTCCTCGGGACAAGGCCCTGGGGACTCTCCCTGTGAGGATGTGCTGATCACCTGCATCCAGTGAGCCTGGATCCCACAGCTGAGCTCTTTGTGGGAATGGCACAGTGCTGGAAGGAGGAGAAATTCTCCAAGTTCCATTCTCCATCCAGCCTAAAGCACGGTGCAGGTAGGTGAGATGGCAGGAGGGCTTGGAGCAGATGGGATGGTGAGCTTCCCTTACTGACAAGTTCTTATAGCCCACAACTCTTCTAGTGATGTTTTTTAAAATTAGAATTTCAAATGTACAGCTGAAGAGGGAATTATTTCTTTAAATGTATGTTCACAGAATGAAGAGAAACTGATTAATGGAAAAGAAACCAAACAAAATAATATCTTATTTATCATATATGTTGTATTTATAATATATTTAGAAGTTGCATAGCATGCAACTGTGGCACTTAAAGATGTTTTTGAAGCCATACTATTCTCACCAAGAGTGAGGTTATATCTACTCTTGATTTTCTCTGATGTGGTGAAAGGAACTTAGGGGCTTCTTACTCACTTTAACCAGTCTGTATGACAAAATATATTACTTAAACTACACTAGTGTGGCCTGGGGGATGTGACCTGCACAAAATCCAGTCTGGAGATATATGAGTTTAATTCTCTACTTAATAAAATCTTACATAGAGTCATGAAACTGATAGACACCATTTATAACAGATAACTTCTGGTACAAACTGAAGTTGCTGAAATTCAGTGTGTATGTTCAAGAGAAAGACTTCAATTTTACATTTTCAGCTTGAATTCTACTAGCAGGGGAACCTTGATAGAGATACTTGTCAACAACACAGACTACCATAAAAATCACTTTTCTTCTATGAGTTTCTAGAATGTGGAAGAATTGAAGACCTCCCAGACCAGCACGTGTGCATTGGATGTACAAAGGCAGCTTCTGCAGCGAGAACATGATTTAGGGGATTTGTTGTTTGGAAAGCAGGGTCTGAGTTCCATGACCTGCCAGGTTGGCTCTATCTCCTTCTAGTCAGGGCATAGAACACTGTTCTCTCTTCACTTCCCTAACACCCATTGCTGTGTCACCAAACTGCCTTTCTGATACTCTGTGAAATGGAAAATGGCATTTCCAAGGTACCTGGTGCAGAAAAACAGTGAATGGTCCCCTTGAGTCCCTGGCTGCTTTCATTCCTGCCTGGTGACTGTGCCAGTGGGGCGCTGCTGGTGTTTGTGCCCTGCACACCAGGCCGTGGTGCACAAGGAGCTGCTCTACATTCAGCCAAGGGCCCTCTTCATATTGGGTTGTTCTCTGTGACGTCTGCAAACACTTCTGGCACAGGATGGTATTTGCAAACCGTTTTGGCGTGGTGTATTTCTGTAATGCATTGTCAGAGATACTGCAAGCTGAGCTCTCAGACATGAGTTTATGATGTTTGCTCCAGATCCCCTGAAATGTCAATACCTCAGTGCAATTGCCCTTGAGAAATCTGTTATGGAGGGGGAAAAAAGGGGAATAATTATTGAAAATACACTGTTCTTTAAATCAGAATGAGTGTGTGCAAACGTATTCATTTTACATAATTGCTTGAATGGCAGAATTAGTAGAATGGTTTTAAAAAAAATAATCTGCTAATGAAACAACATGACTTTTTTCTCTCTTCATGTAACTGTTAGATTTGAAGTATTTCAAGAAAAACTATTCTGTAATGCTTATTTCACTGGGAATAAAACCAAAGATTAAGTTTAATTACTTTTCCACAGTGGAAGAGATTTTGAGGAATGAAAGAGGCTATGCTGAGAGATGGAAAATAAACTTTATTCCTTTCTCTTAGCATACGAAGCAGTAAGGAATACTCAGGAAACTGTGCTTTAGAACAATCTGTTTATACATCTTATATTGCAGTCTTACAGTGCTTATTCATACTCCTTTCTGTGCAACACTGTCAGTAATGGATAAATGGATGCATCCAGTCAAATACATAAAGCAAATAATCTTCATAAGGGAGGTAGCTTTGTACTTGTGCATGTACTTGGCTTTAATCCAGACCGTAACAAGTTTGTTTATGCCCAACTACACAGTTTTTCAAAAGGAGGTGGGTTATTTCTTTTCCTCATTTGAACTTGTATTGAAAAATATTGCAGCAGCTATCAGTTTCTCCTGTGAAAACAGCAGGAATTAGCTACAGGCCATCACCGAAATTCAAAACATCCTACAGAAGCTTTGTTCCTTGGTTTTGCTTATCTGCCAGCTGTAAACATAATCCATTCAATTCTGTTGTATTTTGGATTCTATTTTTGTGGTGTATTTTTAATATGTTTGGCACTTCTGTGGTGGTAGCAGAATCCATGAATAGTTAGCTGAAGTATCCTAGAATAACTTGATGTTATTATAGGTACTTGTCTATTAATAACAAAAAATTCATTCTATGCAGGCTTTCTTCCCTGCCATAGCCCTTCACATCATTAACCAATGAGTAAAGGAAGTGATTTTGGCTGGTTCTTTTTTTTTACTTTAGACTGCTTCAGAGGTCTCCAAATACATCCTCTGTAGGTACAAATTAGGCCAGATGTCAGTTCAGAAATGTGAAGTGACCTGAACTCTTGAGCTCTGTGCAGAAATAACAGCAGTAGCTGCCTCAGCCCGTGCTGGTCCGTGCAGCAGCAGGGATGGCACAGATATCCATCCTCTCCCTGCTTTCACTGCCTCTTCCTGCATGGCCCAGGGACAACACCCAGGGAGGACTCTGCATATTTACAGCATCAGTCTGACATCAGGCTCTGCTGCTCTGTGAGGATGGAGCCAGGACAGCTGCACATTTCCTAATGCAGATCTGCTTTATAGATAAACAAGCTTCTTCAGTTTACTCTTGCTCAAATAACCCAATTTTTAACAGAAATTCCAGGAAGGATTTGTACTGGGATGGCTGGGGTCACCATCTCCAAGAGCAGACCAAAGCAATTTTTCTTCAAGTCTTCATACATTAATTACACAGAGCTCCACAGTTTGATTATGCCAATAGCAGTATGAAGGTGGATTTTTAGATTAAGATTTTAGAAGTGTACCACAATTACGCTTAAGAGTTTAGTAAAACTCATGATATGTGGTAAAAAGAGACCTGCTAATCTTTGAGTCTGAAAGTTAGGAATATGAGCCTTGCAAACAGCAGTGCCCATTTTTTCCTATTCCATGTCTATCTGATCTCTGAAATCTTGTTTCTTAAATTTTATTCTTATCTTTAAGAACTCACAAATTAATTTTTTATAAGAGATTTAATTTATTAGTCTTAATACAGTAAATCTGGTAAATCATATATATACACTGAACTAAAAGTCTGACTCTGCTAAAAATGTTTCAGTAGAAGATTCCTACATATTAAAAGAGATAAATCCTAAAGCATCAGCTTTTGAGAATAGCCAGGTACGACCAATGGGAAAGAAAATGGGGTTCTTTGCATTGTCAGGCAGACTGAATATTTTATCATATTTTTACTGTTAATGCTACAGCTGAGTCAAAATGCATCTAAATCCTGAAGGCTCCAAGGAAATCCAGTGCCCAGTGTTTCTAAGCACAGGGCAGGGATAAGATGAAAAGGCTTCCTGTCTGCCTGTGGAGCTGTCACTGCAGTCGGGTTCCCTGTGTCACCTGGGCAGGGCACAAGGGGCCTCTCCTGGCTGCTCTTCAGGCCAGCACAGCACCACTGCAGGGACAGCTGCAGGCACACACTTCCCCTCCTGGCTGCCGAGGCTGTTCTCTTGCTGGCAAAGCACAACTACCCCGACAGAGATAAAATTCTGCATGGTCTCACACCCTGCTACTGTGCACGTGTAACACTGCCCTCTGCACACACGGGCTTCACTGAGCTTCTAAGCCAGGGAAAGGGAGGTACTATTCAGTTCAAAATGTACTTGGAGCCAAGAAATGTCCTCTGTCAAAGTTGACTATTCTTCCTAACAGCAAAATCTTCATGTGGCCAAAAGCCACAAAACTGAAAGAAACAAGAAGGGGATTTCGTAGGTAAATGAGGAAAGTGTCTGTCTTGTGATCCTGTGATAGCTTCCTTCTGGGACAAAACTCAGCTGGCCTCCAGAAGCAGAATCTTTGGGCAGCAGCAGCCATTTCCAGGCTTCTCCAGGAGCTGGAACTGAGAAGGTTCAGCAACTCTCAGCTGCCAGGAATGTCACTCCAGCCCTGCAGCTACACTGCAGAGGCTGCCAGCAATGGTGTCCTAAATTGATTCTTCTCTAATATTCTGGCAAAAGAGCAAGCTTACTGCAAATCTGATTTATTTTTATTTTGAACTCGTTGGTGAGTTCTGAGTTATAGAGGGATCAAGATGATACACTTTTTAAAGACTCTGAATCTGATGACCCCAAATTTCAGGAGCTCCTGGCCAGCAGTGTATGTGCATTGAACTCCTACTGGAGTCAGTAGCAAATTTTGCTGCCTGTTAACCTAATTCAGAGTCATAATGAAAAAAAGGGTAAGCTGCATTTATCATGGACATTTTCTTTTATACAGAGAATATAATTGAAATATTATTGAACAGAAAATGTGATTTTGGTTGTTGATTACTGTGGTTGTCTGTTTGCTGGCCAGCCTGATGCATGTTTAGTTGCTGTCTAATCCATCCAGACTTGCATCCCAAGCTGGCTCCCTCAGTCATTTACCAGGCAGTGTCATCCTTCCATGAGCTTCCTTTTTTGTCTAGGATTAAATGTAAACATTAGTCCCTGTCTTCATTACCAAGAGCAAAGTCAGCATTTCCCTTGTTATTCTGTTGATGATACTCGATTATTTACATATTTTCCTGTCTTGATTACTTCTGTTTTTTCAGAGAGTATAGATCTAATTCCACTAGGTCAAGTCTCAACCCTCTCCCTGTGATTATGTTGCCAGGTGCAGATGTACTTTTTTTCTATGGGCTTCTCCAACTCTGGGAATTTCTTTTTTATCTTAGGAAAACTAAATAATGGGCTAAAATGAAGAATAATTTAAAAGCTCCCAGCGGTTGAGATTATGGCCTATATTTTTGAGGTTTTTAGGTCATGGATCACTATTAGGATCAAGCTTATGGCTGGAATGCAATAACATGCCCTTAGTATTTAAAAAGTAAAACCCAGAAAGAGTGATTGCTATAGAGCAGTGTTCTTCATGTTATTGCTGCCACCATGTTTTCCAGAACAGTTATGACTATGATTTTTGGAGCAGTTTTTAAGTTTGTTCATTCTTTTATATTCATAGCTGTTATTTTTAACGTGACATTGTTTCAAATCTGGATCTGTCCCCAAGAATGGTCACGTCAGCTCTCTGCTGTCTTTTGCACATATTAATATCATGTGTAATCTTCATGAGAAATGAAGATACTTGGGAGAAGCAGCTGATACCACTTAACTTGATGGAGCAATTAAAACTGAAGCACTTCCTTGGAAGATCAAAACAACATGTTTTGATCACAACTTTTCTCTATCATTCCATTTGCTTCCACGGTAGTTTTAGAAGAAGGGGCTTGTCCTTAAGAATAAAGCAATGATAGTAATTGTTTGTGCAGGTTTTTATGATTGGCAGTTTACTGGCGAAACTCAGCTCAAAGAGAGCTAAGTTGCATTATTCCGTTGGAGACTATTTAAACTCACTGAAAGCTGCACGTGCCAGTGCTTTGGGGCAGATATTCCTGCCTGGCTGAATTAGGATCAAAGAAGAGTCAGGAGCATGGAGGGCCCAGAGCCCCTCAGCAGGGACACAGCAGCCAGCTCGCTCCAGCAGGGCTGTTGCCCGGCTCAGAGCTGAAGCACCAGGAGCTGTTTGCTCCTGAACCCATGGAAAAACAGGAGACTGGTAACTGCTGCCTTTCCCAGGTGCTGAAATTAGGTGATGTTGAAGGCTGAAAGTCTGAGGTGGTAAAGTAAGGCAGGAATATGCACCTAGTTTTTTATTGCCGTTAGTCTCAGTACATTAGTGAGCTCAGGATCAGGTAAATGATAGAGATGAACAGGTAGGAAGAAATATTCTAAGCTTTCAGATTTTTCCTCTCTGTGATACCGGCAAAATTAAGCACATTGGAGGAGATGTTAAATCATTCTTTTATTTCTTCTTTTCCCCAGTGTTTGGCATGGGACAGGATTAATTATTTGCATTTTGTGTTCTGTGTAAACTAGAGGTGGAGAGCTCAAGGGTGTTAACACTTAACTCCTTTTACTGGCTTCACGTATCCTGGTGTCTGAGAAGGCATTTGCTGTAAATTTTGTTGTTATGCCCAATGCCAAAGTTTATTTTCACATATATGATGCATTGTGAATCCTAATGCATGTCTTCTGTCTTAAGTTATTTCAATATTTTCAATAAAAAAATATTCTAGCTGTCTCTTCTTTCCTTAAGATAATTACTTACTAGCAGGAAAAACCGAATCCAGGTATTCACTGAACACTGTTCTTCTGAAAGGAAATCTGACCTTTTGTTATTACATAAACAACCTTGGAACATGTTCTGCTTCTGAACCACTTGTTCATGAAATCCCCTCTCACTGACTGTGGTGGATGGTGCTGCTCACACAGAGCCACCCCTGAAAGGAGGAGAATGAGTAGAGCTAAATGTTGGTGATTTCCGGATGGAAATGAATGGAACAGCCAAACTTCCTGCCTTTCAGCTAAGCACAGGAATACAAAACCCAAAAATATGTGTCATAAATAAATGTAAATCTGTGTGTAGTGGTTTCTGTCCTCCTAGTTAGCTGTGCAGGGGTTGTTTGCCAGAGCACAGTGTTCATGCATTCTGTTATTCTGTCTGGGGCATCACAAAACGTGGAGAGTGACCATTCCCAAATGCAGAGGTCATTGTGCAGTGGAAAGCCAAGGAATGAGAGTATTAAGTGTAGGAATTGCTTAGATGGAAACTGATGAAAGGTCACCTTTCCAGGGTTCTGAGCATTTCCTGAGTGAAAGAGTTTATAACATAGATGTTATTCAGTTATAGAACTATTAGATACAGTAACCATCTTGTTATGCCAACTTCAAAGTGAAGTTAGTGGGGAAAAAATAATATTGTGTCATCAGAGTTATGTACAGTGTCATGGTTTACAGAAAGATTCAAATAACAATGCAGATGTTGATGAAGAAAGTCTTCATGCTGTTATGGAAACTGAATTGTAGCATGTGAATGTTCAAGTCAGGGAAATTTGAATTGTAAGAAATGGAAACATGATTATTTGTCATTATTTCATTGCAAGTTGAGATCAAATATGTCATGAGTGTAGAAGTGTTTATGTGTAAGTGGAAGGAGCTGTACATTAACCAAATGGTTGGAAAGAGTACTAGAATTAATGCTTTTCATGTCTTGAAATTTCATTTCAGATCTAATCTTGATGGGAAATGATTATTCAGTTTGTAACCTGACAACTTTGCTCTAATAGTGTCCTCAGGATTTTCAGTGTCAAAGTGTACTATAGAGGGATTCTTTTTCTGTCTCTTCTGTTAATAACTGATTGTTTAAACATCCAGATCAGACATTTGTATTAATAAATGGGGATCACAGTTTCTCATTAATAATTATATTTAATTTCTACAAAATTGGGAGCAGTGGCAGGAAATATGCCTCCAACTATTTTTACACTTCATGAACTGGAAACAAGGATTTTACCCAGTTGATTGCAAAGCAGGAGTTAACACAGTATGTGAAATGATTTGGTGAATTCAGAATCTTAGTTAATAATGCCACTAAACAGGTGTCTTATCTGATTTTAATTGGCAGAAGGTGCTGAGATATCTTGCCTTGTCAAGTCAGAATTAGTTCTCAATTGTCTAATAAGGATCTCCTGATATGGTCTGGGTATTGCTTAACAGTACCTTTTTGAGGAGCTGCCTGCCTGAGCACCACATTGAGGTTATAACCAGAATTAGCTTATTATAATGACTAACAAAGAATTAATAACACAAGAAGCTGGCAAAAGTCACCAAATTTATCTGGCAGCAAATGCCTTTTTTCATGAGGTGTGTTTAATGTAACTCAAGTAAAACTAGAATTATCAATGTCTCCAGAGAGGCATTTACATGTGAGATAGATCTATAGATAGATACATGAAATGCCTGATCCTGAGCTTTGCTACACTCCCAAGATGTGCTTATTATTTCTGTTCTCTGATCTCTGGCTGATACAAAAGTATTTCCAATTACAGATATGTTATTACTATTTTTATCAGAAACTTCTTTCTCTACTTTTATCCTAAAGAATAGGCAATGAGATGGGAAATAAATTTCTTCATGTAAACCTTCACAATATCAGCCAAGAGAATACTGCAGTTCCATATACTGAGTATGTAAAGAAAACTCCACAAAATATAGTTTACATTTGGATACAGGGAGAGCAATAAATCAAAGCTATGAATAAACCAGCAGCTGATGAAAAGGACCGGTTATTTTAAGCTATTTTCTATAGATGCACCTCAGGCAGAACTTGACACCAAGACAAAATCAATGAAAGTGAGTCGTTTGCCAAACAAACGCTGGGCAGATCAATCAGGAATGCTGAAAAGCTAAACAATGACCCCGTGGGAAGGAGGAATTGATTGCCTTAGCAGGTTGCGTTTTTCTTCAGAAGGGGCCAAGGTGAGAATGTAGAAAAGAACTTGAGCCTTTAATGCGTGGACATTGCACTGCTGAACAGGGCAGTGCCTGGAAAGCCTCTCTGCCTGCCAGGCTCGGCCTAGAAAATTGGACCCTGCTAAGGCTTCTGTGGCTCAGAAGAAATAGAATGAAAAGCAGAATGTTGTGTTAAAGCCAAACAGGTGTAGCTGGGACAGCTGTAGGCTTAGAGGAAGTGCTTACACACCTCAGGGACTTGCAGGAGCTGGGCTGGGAGAGTTACTGCAGCACAGCTGCTCCCTGGTTTAGATTTAGGTATTTTAAATTTGTATTTTAATCTGAGTAAAACAATCAACTGTAGGTGAACCCAAACTCAGCCCCCCCCAAACTAACCTAGGGACCATTTTTACTGAATGTGACAAATTAGAGGATTTGCAAACCTTGTAGGTAATGGCTTCTTCCTCCTTCTCTCTCCCAAACACAGGGTGGCAGAAGTAGATTTGTCTCAATTCCATCTTCGTGTTCATTTGCCAGAAATACAGACAGAATCATTTTAAAGTCTTCATGCCTCTGCCCAAGAGATCGTGGAATATTTGACCAGTTGAACTGTCAGTACATTTAAAAAGTGTCTTGTTTAGTACCAGAGACTTTCTAGGTATCATTTGACCTCAAGGCCAGAACTAAATTATTAAATCTAATAACAGGAGACAGAAGAGATGGGAGATGAATCTTTTCCTCCTACTTGATTACCATATATTTTGGGGGATGTTGGTCATTTTTGCAAAAAAGCCAGAGCTGAAGCAGGCGAGTGAGATGGTTGGTTCTGCCATCAGGTTTGGAAAAAGGGAGGATGAAAGGGGGCTGAAAGACTTAAATTATGACTCTTTTTAAAACTTGAAACTTTTTCCCCCATAGAACATCTGTTTCCATGGACGTTGATCAATTCAGTTTCAGCTCCAGCTTTCTTTTCATGCTGGATGCATGAAGATGTAATTCCTCACATATACATTGATTTCTGTAAACCTACATTAGATAATGATGTGTCTTAGATTGTCATTATAAAAATTAGCTAAGACATTTAAGATAAATTAATCTCTAATTTAGTTATTAGATATATCGTGTTGTGGAGTAGCATCATTTAAATGAGCAGAATTACTTGCAATTTCTGTCCTTTGCTCACAGACGTTGGGTGTTCATGTAATTACCCTAAATGACCTGATTAGCTCAGCCCTGCCTGGTAGGGCAGACTGATACTAATTCATCTCTCTTCATTTTAGGGGAACTCCTTCTGCCCCTTTTGCCCTTCTCCCTCTGAATAGCTTTGCTCCATTGGGCTGGCACTGATGTCGTTTTGGGGGCATGCCAGCAGGAGGAGCTTGTGCATTAAAATGTGCTTTTCATAAAGCAACCACCAAATTACAGTAATTGCACTCAGCTCGTGCTCTCTGCTGCAAGGTAAACCACCTTGTACCTGCCAAGGATTTCCGTGTGCCTCAGAAAGGCAAGGCTCTGTCAGCAGTGGCCATTGTGCTGGTGAATTAACCCATTTTAGACTGAGCAAAGCCCAGTGAGGTGAACATTTAATTGTATTCCATTGTATATTTGATATTTAGATTATTTTACATTTACATGTTCTGAAAAATATGTATCTTAAAACAAAATCACAACACTCTGAAGCCAATGTCACATGCTCTCTTTTACAAGCATTACAGTATCAACACTGCATTGCTCAATTTTATAAATAGTATAAAAATTATGAGTAATAATATTCATGTTACTAAAAGAAATCCATGGTAATGAGCGCAGCTGAAATTGGATTCACATGATCAGAAATCTCTACAGCAACTTAGATAGCATTGCTGAGTTTCAGAATAAGAAACTGTAGGGCCATGGTTGGGAGTCCAATTATCCTTGGCTACCAAGAATTAATAACATAGGCTAAATTAATATTTAGGCTTTTTAATTAAGTGAAAAGAAAAATAAGGAGTTAGAGATCTAAGTTGTTAATCTGGTTATTGAAGAAGAGGAGGATGTATGCCACAGGTATTTTATGCATTTTTTGACACAAAGTACTTCTTAGTTAACCTTGGAAGACTAAATACTATAATAGGAATGTGGTGAATCTTGATTTAGGAAAATGCTTTATTATTTTAACTAAAGCTGTTTCAGGGTTTTCTGCTTAGAAACTTAGACCAGTTAAATACTCTGCCATTAAAAAAATCCACAAAACTTTATTTTCTGTTGCTTAGCATCTGAATTGAACATAACTTTTCCATACTGTTTTTTTTCTCTTCCCTTTTGGCTGTGTGTGCACTGTAGTTCCAAAGCCAATAGCCAGGGCAGGACAGGTGCCCTTTCTTGCAGAAGTGCTCTGCTGCCTGCAAGTGAATTTTCCAGTCAATCCCAGGACTTGGTAAAGGTTTTTGCTTCACTAACATCTCTCCCAAATGCCTCAGTGGGGCCTGAGTGTGCCTGTGGCTCTGGCAGGAGTGACTGATGTGTGTGTGAGGAAGGTCACTCTGCAGGAAAAGGAATTGCACAGAGAACTTTGGGGATTGTTTTAAAATATATCTGTGTTTGTTTAATACGGCCAGAAGTGCAGATGAGAAATTTCTCCCTTTTGGACTTGTTATGACACTCTGAAGATAGGTATTATAAGGTTGGGGTTTTTCACTTATGAAAATAAGCTTGGCTTTGTATGCTGTGTAACTTCATTGCTTAGTTGAGTTGCTAAATGCAAAAGTTAGTTTTATTTATTGATCTGTGTGTAAGCAGTTTAATTAAACTCCATGTGGAGTCCTGTAAAAGAATGGCAAAAGTACAATGCTATCCCTTTATACTGTAGTTTTCCGAGGAGTCTATAGCCTGAATATCACCTAGGTAAGCTGGAATTTTCTGTTACTGCTTGTTTTTGAAATTAATGTACTTCTCAGAGTCTTTTCCAAAAGGCTCATTCATGTAAGACTAGTCTGCTGTGGGTCAGGAGAGACTGAAGAATCCAGGGATGTATTACCAGTGTACTTCATCATGTAATGATACATCCATCCATGGTTACAGGATTGTTAATTGAGCATCATCCAAGCTGTTGTCTATTTTGCTTGTACTTTTATCACTTCAAAATGCTTTCCCCACCATTTCTGAACTGCAACTCATAGAGATCTGCTTTTATCCTGTAACTTGCAATCTTCCATAAAGTATTGAAAGTTCTACTATTTCTCATTTCTGAAAGAGCCCATTTTGTAATTCACACTTGAGATACCAGTAGAAGGAATGCAATTCTGTGATGTTGAAGATGTGTGCTGTACTTCGCAGTCATGTGCCAGGCTCTCATAACATCTGCTTTTTTCATGTTGGAAATAATTACACAACAATTCACATATAACATAAATGAGCTGTTCTGTGGTCTTTTTGTCTCTCTAGTGATATCGCACCCTCTGGAGAACCAGTGAGCAAAAGCAATCGCTCGAGAGTGGCCACCCGCTTCCCCAAACTGTCCCGCAGCCACCCGAGGGAGCCCCGGAGCCTGGAGCCTCAGAGTGGTGACCTCTGACCCTTCTCCTGAATTGTCACTCTGGGCAGCACGTACTTTTAAGTTGTTCTGTCATTCCTTCCTAGCCTATATTTATAATTTAAGCTCCTGAAGAGACTACAGCTGCATCAACTTAAATCCTGAAAAGAGACATTCATTACCAAGGGTCATATCCTGATTAACTACTTTGGAAGGCAGTAATCACTTTTCTCAAAAGAATATGAGGGCTCTTCACGAGAGCTCAGCAAACTGATCGGCATTTCCTTTGTTTTGTAAAGCTGCACTGCACAAATTCTCCTTTGTTCCTCTGAAGTCCTTCTGTTACAATGAATTCCCTGTTTGTATTATATTGTCCCTTTTTCCATGTACAGCTTTCTGTTCCTGACAGACATGGGCTTCATGTCAAGACAATTTTTTTTTCCTTAGAAGAACATTTATGATTATCACTACCTAATATGTCAGAAGGATGTGCTTAAAAGAACCTCACTAATTTATTACCGTTTGTAAATAGACTGGGTTGTTTTGGTTTTTTTTATTGTAAACCTCCGACCCACAAAGGTTTTTAAAAAACTTGACAATGTAGATGACAAGAAAAAACATTACAGGTGGAAAAATAGCTTTTGTACATTTCTAGTTAGATATTCTCAATAGCATTGATTTGTGGGAAGCAGTTCTTTAAAATCAGAGAATGTAATAATTTTTTAGTGAAATTTCAGTCTTGCTGTAAGGCAGGTGCAATAGTATTCATTTCTACAAACCACCACAAGTATACACAAAATTAGCATGGTACAAAACAGTGCTTTTAGGTCTTGGATTATATTTTGTTATTAATTTGTTGTTTATGTTACAGAACAGTCCATCATTAACAGGGCAGGGTGGAATTCCTAATCTGATTTTGTAAAATCCTTCACATGGTGATACTTAAAAATTGCCTGTAATGAAAGTGCCTGTTACCCATCACCTCTTATTGAAAAGTAATTTGTAATGCTACTACTGTAAGAGTAATGAAAAAATTGACAAAATTATTACAAGTGATGGAAGTCCTGACATGGATTAACTGGAATCCAGTTCAGTATCCATTAGCTGCACTGCCGTAGGCAGTTAATTATGTTTTAGCTATCTTCTCTTCATTAAGTTTAAGCAGTGTATGTTCAAATTTTCTATCACTTGTGTTCTGATTTTCCTTTATGTAAGAACATCTTTGCTTTTAGAAGTTTTTTTGGATAATGCTACTTAAATTGATGTATCTTGTCATTTTATTATCCATGCATTATATTAAATTTTCACATCTTATATTATTCTCCAGGAAAAAAACAAGCTGATGATTAATAACAGACTTTGTACCTCAGTGCTTTACTAAAGTTCCAGCAAACTGGACCTTGTGTTCTGCAGTGCTGTGAGCAGTGAGTGTTGTTCAGGCAGGTCAGAGGTCCAGTCATGTTCAGTGACACCTCTCAGGTGAGAAGGGGTTTGTGACCCACGGTGAGCGGCATCAGCGCTGCCTGAGCGTGAGCCCCACGCGCTGCATTCCCACCACTGAGATACGGAGCTTTTAGACTGCACTCAACAGCAAAATGTGGCAGAGAGGAGTGGAATTCACTCTCCAGGTCAGAAATTTCAGTAGGTAAAAATACCACCAAGTAAAATCATGTCACAGAAATATTTCTGTGCGTAAGAGATCTGAGTTACCACACAGACAAACAGAAAAGCCCAAAGGCCAGCCTGGGAGCTCGCTGCTGTGTGTTCATTAACAGATTAATTACTGTTGGTGTTTTGTGTTAGTTACAGTGGGACACTTACTTAAGAAGAAAGGAAAGTGAGTAGATTGGCAGTTAAGTAGCTTCTCCAAACTCTTCAGCCAGACGCACTGCTGATGGTTTAGTTTGTCTTTGTTGGAAAGAAAAGTAGCTATAATGATGGTCCCACTTTGAAACAATTTAAACTCATTTTTCAGAAAGTGGAGACTTGGTTAGTAGAAATATGGCACAAGTACTAACATTGAATTTCAAGTAAATTTGAAAGAAAACACTATGTGGAAACCTTTGTGATGTATCTGTTACATGAAGCTGTATTCATTTTCAAGAAATAATTCACAGATTCAAGGACTTCTTATTCAGCAAGCTGCAAATGGTAAGAAATTTCATTTACTGCAAACTGAATTTCTTTTTAGTTGTTTAAAAGGAATTTTTTGTATCTGCATTTGGCTCATAAAATTATTTCATTCCTGATTATCTTGCTTCTTGTAATTGTTAATGTATGTATGTAGATCACATAAAAATACTAAACTTGTTTACCGTGTACAAATTGCTCTTTGCTAACTTTAGCTGAATTGTGTATCAGCTGCTAAGATTACAGTCTGCAAACAATGTTCACTTGGTGATACAAGATACCATAATGGGCACATTACTAATCCATTTAAAAGATCAGCTGTGGTTTCTCTAAAATCCCGGGAAATAATCAAATGAAAGGCTTTCTTCACAAAGTGGCATTCCCACTTTATACCCCTTGTTATGTTGAAGACTGCAGAGGTACTTGCATGAGTGCCAGTAGGTGCCCACTGACAGGAATGCCCAAATTTTTACCACCTTAAGACATTCTGAAAGTCCCTGTCTTAGAATCCTGTGTATCTGTTACAAATCCCACTTCTGTTCATTCACCAGAACCAGCAAAGCCTCTTGAAGAAGGTTGACCAGTTGGTACTAAGAATCCCAAGTAGTTACATCATTCATCTGAAATACCTGTAAGTGTAACAATGATTCTGCCAGTGGAATGATTTTATCAGTTTATCCTCTTCACCCAATTCCATGCAGTTACAATTTTTGTACAGATCTAAACTTCCTTTGGCAGACTCACAGCTCTTAAACCCCCATCCGTGCTCAGTGGGCGGCTCACAATGAGCTGCTGGTTTCATTACTAATGAATTATTAATTCATTCATTACTGACCATTCCTGCTGACACCAGTGGCCAGTGTGTAATCCCAGGACAGAGGACAGATGGGGCCCTGAAGCTGTTCCTGGCTGGTAGAGCCAGCCTAGAGCAATTTGTGGTCTTGTGTGCATTTCATCCCTGCTTTGTCTTTAGATCTAGGGCTTCTCCTCTGGATCCTTTAGTGACTGTTCAAAATAAATTGCAGAAAAGTGGCACAACTTTCACTGCAATGCTGTTGTCCAGTCACCTCCACCATGAACCCTTCCCTAAGAAACACTGAGCAGGCAGAGCTCTTCCAGCTTTTGCACGTGTGTCCATCAGTATTCACAGATCAACTGTGGTTTTTCAGAATCTCATTTATTTAGAGATTCTCTCATTCATTATAGAGAATGCAATGTGTCGACTTGGCTTTTGCAAATTAAAGTTCTCAATAATAGTAATAAATCTCCAAGGTTTATATGAGGCAGGATATTGACATAGTTATAAAGGCTTAAATTGATATGTCCATTAAGTCACATATTCTTAGGAAGATAATGATTTCAAAGCCAGTCTTTTTAATGGAATATATTGTTGATGTGATAGTTGTAATCAAATTATAATACCTTACAGAATCTACTGCAAGTCATAAACCATTGTGATTGAATTAATACAAGCATTTAGAGAAAGAACAGAATGGTATTAGAGATTACTGGCTCAAACCTGTGACCTATTGCTAAAGTTCTGCGTTTTTTTTAATAACAGTTATGTTTTATTGTACAGAATAATATGTACATGGTAGCTGTCAAATTAATTAATACAAACTTGCTAACAAATGGGGTTGACTGACTCAGAGCAGCAAGCTAATAATAAATGAGACTTGGTGAACCCCCAGTGAACTAATCATGCTTCTGCCAGGACATATTAATGTTTAAGAACCTGGTATTTTGTTACCAGAATCAGTAATTGGTGCTTTCTGATATTGATGTAATTCTTTTTCCTTCAAAGAATGCAGGGATCTCAGTTCTGATAGAAGTTTCATGCCTTTCCAAAGGTTCAACACCCCCACCCCAAAACATTTTTCATCTAATGTCTTAGAATTCTGAGAACAGATAATATATAGATAGAAATACAGTTACCTGCTTGAAATTACAATGAGAAACCTGTGGAACAGCTGTTTAAAGAAAAAAAAACCTTTTTGACCAAATCCTGCTACTATCCTTGCACATCTTGAAACCAGCCCTGGGCTCTTTTAGCTGGAACTCTAGCATATATGAAAAGAAACCTGTTCCATATAAAACCACATTCTTCTCCTTGGAAACAACAGTAATGCTTCTGTATTGGGTCTTGAGTCACTTCTGGAAAAGTGATTAAACAATTCAAGAAACTAAAGGATTTTTCTCCTTCACTTTCAGTCAACACCCTGTATCACATGGAATATTAACTTGATTATTATTTTGTATGTTTGGTAGTTTCATAGCATTCTGTATTCAAAGAAACACTTACTATAAGAAAATACCTATATGAAATACAAAATATGTTTAAAAATATCAATTAACCTGCTTCGTGTTTTACACTGAATGGAAGATAAACCACTTGTTCTACAGTGGTGTGACACTGTATAATTCATTAATTTCTTACTCTACACTGTGTTTTATGATCCAGTTATAGAGAACTTACATTATTTATAAATTCCTTCTACAAAAATAATGAAAGCATACTTCTAATCAATATTAATGGCTTAGTTTTTGGTTCCTAATGGCATGAATTTATTCTAGGCAATAGCACTGAAATGTTTAGAAAGGAATGATTTTTCTGGATTTACAAAATGCTGCAAATAACTGAACTTAAAAAAAATACTGTTTTTTATCACATCAAAACAGAATTTATTGCACTTCCCTGTAGAAGAATGAGTTCCTTTAACAAGATTTCAGAAATTATCTCCTATGCTATCGCCCATCTCCTATTTAACTATGCTAGTTAAACTGTGATAAGTGGTTTTTTGAGTATTAATCATTTAAGACACTAAACACGATAAAAATGTAAGTGTGGTTGAAAATACAGTTCTGAAAGGCTGTGTTTTCCTTCTTTGTTAACACTGAGATGAAGAACTTGTTGTCTTGGATGTGGGACCAAACCAACAGGCAACTGAAGAAGCTGAATCTCCCTTTTGACTTGGAGGAGGGGTTTTTTTTGTAGTTACTATTAAATTGTAGAAAAGATACTATTAATTAAGCATATATATGTACAGTATTCACATAAGTATTAATAAACTGTAATATTATTTTAACTTGCTATGCTAATGTTTACATAATAGAGATTTTAAGCAAATGTATATATATAAAATTTTCTAAATTCTTTCTTTTTTTGTTGTTGTTTTTGGGGTTTTTTTGGGGGTTTTTTTTCTTTTTTTTTTTTTAATATCCTGTGGTAATTTTATTGTAACCAGGTTAAAATATGCTACTTTACCAAGAAGAAAATAAAAAATAACATCTTTTCTTGAAGTAGAGTGTTCATCCTATTTGTCCTATTCAGCTGTTTTGTAATTGCTTCTTTGATTTATGTTCATTTTCTCAATCTGTTTCTGGAACAATGTATGTACATAACAGACTTTGTTACAATCTTATTTCTTCACATGAGAAGTAGTATTTATTGAAAGCCATCTTGAACACTTCAGTTTATAATCACGTTAGATAAATCACTCAAACAGGAAGGCAAACAATGCCAGGCAATGCCACCACATTTGTGGGGTTTGGCTTTTTTACATTCAGAGTCCACATCTGAATGTTTTGATTTCCTTTTATTGAGATATGATACAGTTGGCAATTCATATCCAGTTCATCACTCTGTCATAACTGGCACTTTCATATCCAGTTCATAACTGGATGCTTCCATATCATGTGAAAAAGGAAGTTTTAAAAAGGGAGCGTTATATGCATTTAATCAATTTCCACCAGACAAAGCTGTAGTTTAACAAAAATAGTGTTGGTAGATTCCTCATACTCACAGAATAACCTCCTGGTTAATTCAATTAAAATTCTTCAAGCCACTACTATTATAGAGTGATCTAATTAGGTGAACTGTTCATGTTAAAAAGCGAGACACTGTAAAATTCACAGTGATGTTTATCTCCATCTTTTAAGATCTGTGGCAGGTTAGGTGTCATTACAGGAGTTAGATGACAAAACTTTTCTTTTAATTAGTCTTGGCAGTCCTTAGGATTTTGTTTTTACTTTTCATATCTCAATTACTTAAGATCATAAAGCAAAATTATGCTTATAAACTTTAAATTAATAGTTTCAAGGAAAGGTTTTGTTTTTTTTCCTTTTCTGTCTGCTGGAGGTACTAGAGCACAAATAGCCCCAGGCTGTTGATGGGGACTGTAGGGACTCGAGATCTCCCTGCACCAGGGGTGGAGTTTCAACCCTGCAGAACAAGTGTCTGTTCCCAGTGGCTGTTTCTTGGCCACTTGAGCTTTATTTCCTGCCCACCAGCACGTCTGAGCCTTGGAACTGCATGGGAAGGGTAAAACCTGATCATTAGGGGAAAGAAGCAGATTCCCAACCCTGGCTGGATCAGGCTGGAAAGAACAGGGTCGATGATGTAACCCTTTATGTGCTGGATCCCACTGCCTTGTCCAACTGCTGGGATGCTGCTGCTTAATTGCCACTTCTAAAATCCCAGGAAGAACAAGGTCATCTAAAGGAACTACTGATTTTCCTCTGCATCCAGGCAAAGCTTCAGGTTGCATCTGGGAAATTGTAACAGCTTGGCATTTCTGTGTGGGCCTACAGAGTTTAAAGTTTTTCTTTTCAGGAAAGAACCTGCGGAGGATTTACTGCCTTTTTTTTTTTTTTTTTAAATTTCCCTAGAAATTTTACGGAAATAAGGAAAAAGCTTTGTACAAATGATGTGCCAGAAGAAAGAGTAAAGATATTTTTAAGATAATGTTTAGAGTAAGATTTTTGCTACTGCACTTCAGTCTTTCTGAATGACCTTTTAAGAATTGTGAGTGAACTTACCGTATTCCCACAATTAAAATAGATAGCTGACATTTTGATATATTGCAAGTTGTGCTTGATTTTGTTCTAGAAAATCATCATGCAGATTGTGTATGTGTGTGTCATGCCTATTTTCTGAATTATTCTTGCCATTTTTTGACCTGCACTGGGACAGTAGGCTTTTATTATGTTAGATTTCTAAGAACCATGGTGATTATTTTTATTTCCAATTCAACAAATATCCATGCCATTTCCAACATTTCTTAATTTCCCAGTATTTTAAAGATGCTCAGCAAGTGCATATACCTTATCCCATGCATTGTATTTGTCATTGCTAAGTGTCTTTTATTTTTAATGTCACCTTCTCGCCTTACTCATATGCAGCTTGTAATTGTTTCAGTCATGTGGGCCCTTCATTAACAGATGTCCTGCCTTCAGAGCTCTGTGCTGAGCACACTGTTGTGCTCTGGGTGAACCCCTGTGCTTGCACTTGGTTAAAAATACCAAGCCTGTGGCACCTCGGGCTTCGTCTTTCTGTGGGAAGCTCTTTGTATGCTTGGAGAGTCACTCTTTACACCTGCTTGTGTTGAGTTTGTGATACTTCTGGGGTCTCCACTGGATCACTAAGATCTGCCCTTCCCCAGTTTTCTAGAGTTTACATGTCTGACAAATTCACCCTTGCACAGTGCTTCAGCTCTGATTTTAACTACTCAGTTTTCCTATTAAGAATATTTTCATGATTAATCTTATTCTGGTGCTGCATGTTGTTCAGAAGCAGCTGAGGTACATCAAGGGCTTGTTTAACTCGAGTGTGAGTTCTATGCCATTGAGTTCTCGTGGTCTTGATCCCTGTATGGGCCATTCACTTAAGGGTTGGACTTGATGATTCTTGTGGGTTCCTTCCAACTCAGAATATTCTGTGATTCTGTGGAACTTTGCATGACAAAAGCCTGTTTTTAATGATTCCAACATCTGCCAGAGCGGTCAAAAACAAGGCCTTTCTTTGGGATTTATTGCTATTATAAAATAGATTTCATATTGCTATTACATAGCTTCAATCTGTTAAAAATATTTACAGGTTAAGTGAATATAGCAAGAAAAGATTTAATCATATTAATACTAATTTTAAATGCCTAATTTTTGTAAGTATTTTGCTTTTTCTTCATTTTATTCCCTAATTCTTCAAGTGCTAATTCATCCATGAAGACGCTTCAACATGTGCCAATTACACTGACAGTTTCTACATTTGAGCTTCTAGTTGGAAATGAAATTATGTTTATTAACATTCTCAATTTTATATAGAATCATTGAATCATTCAGGTTGGAAAACACCTCTAAGATCATCGAATTCAACTGTTTTCCCAGCACTGTGAAGTCCCTCATTACCCTATGTCCCCAAGTGCCATACGCACACAGCTTTTAAATCCCTCCAAGGATGGTGACTCTGCCCCTTCCCTGGGCAGATGTGCCAAGACTTGAAACCTTTTTGGTGAAGCAATTATTCCTAATATCCAATCTAAATTTTCCTTGAGACAACTTGAGGCCATTTCCACTCCTGTTACTTGGGACACCGATCCCCTCCTGGCTGCACCTTCCTTCCAGGGAGTTGTAGAGAGTGAGAAGGTCCCTCCGCAGCTTCCTTTTCTCCAAGATGAAGCGCCCCTCCAGCTCCCTCAGCCATTCCTGGTGCTCCAGCTCCTCCCCAGCTCTGTTCCTTTCTCTGGACAGGGTCCAGCACCTCCAAGTCCAGTTCTTGTCATGAGGGGCCCAGAACTGGACACAGGACTAGAGGTGTGGCCTCAGCAGTGCCCAGGGCAGGGGGACAGTCACTGCCCTGGTCCTGCTGGCCATGCTGTTCCTAAGAAAATCTTCAGGTGCCTTCCAAAGAGGGAAGATAGGTTTATATAGAAGTAGAAAATCAAATATAATTTAATATCATTAAATACCATCCTAGCTACAAATCAAAGCAGGTAACACCTCAGACATCTGTCATTGGAAATGTATCTTGTTTCCACTGATGTACACAAGTAAGTGCATTTCTTAACTGTACGACTAAATGAAAAAATGTCCTTTATATTTGAGCTGCTGAGCAGTTTGAAGGATCTGATTTTCAGATCTGAGCTTTAGATATACAGTAATACTTTGTAGCATAGAATTTAACTACTTGCTCAGCTTTATCTTGAAGCAGCTCAAATTCTCAGTGGGCTTTTGTTTAATACAGTGATGGAACACACAGTTCTTTGTGCACCCAAAGTGATTTGTATGGCTTCAAGCAGTTAAAAACATGAGAGGCATTTTTGCAGTGGTACTTTAATTTCAAACAATGCATTAGATATAACTGTCATTTTTGGAAACCATCTGGTTGATGTTTCTTAAGGTGAAAAAAAGTGTGAATTGGCAGATAAGATACATCAGTAGCTCTGAGCAATTGTCCTGTATTGGAAAATACAGGGTAACTAGATACTAGAAGAAAGGAAAAGAAAAGAAAGCACATGTTCTGACCCATGAAGAAGCAACAGAAAAACTGAGGAATTCAATGTAGGAATACATTAAAAAAATGTTTAAAATTGTACTACATCAAACTGCCACCATATGTTGCATAATGAGATAAAACAAAGTGGGTAATGGATCTGTTACCGAGTCTGTCAAGCCATAGGACCCTTTGGATATGTCAGTAATTAACAAATAACATCTGCTGTCAACTGCTGTATTAATCAGCATGGGCAGGGTTCTCCTCCCTGTGTGACAGAGGGTACACTATGATAGTCTGCTTTTCCTTAGAGATTGAAAATGTCTTTGACCACACTGTTGTATCCAGAACTCCTGCTGAGATTTAATTAATGGGAAATCTGGACGTGCAGAAACAACAGAACACAGCTGGATTGGCACTATCAGTGTGGACTGAGAGCTTTGACTATCTTTGCTAATTTTTCTGTCACGTAATTCCTGATGGCTGTAATGCCCTACTGTGTTTACAAATTGCACCTTCAGAGTGGCTGAGCAGCCTTCTCAGATACGCAGAGAGACTAATGATAACCCACTCCCTCCTTTAAAGATGCAGAACGTATGTGCTTGTTTTGCTGATAACAGGGACCTGAAAATGTGTTATGGCAGACCTTCTTAATTGACTCCTTGGTTACAGATAAACTGCCAAATGCACTAATGCACCTGAGAACCACCACCAATATCTGGGAAATTTAAAAAATTAAGAATTAAAGATCCTGAAGGTCTGAAAAGAAGTGAATTTCAAAACTTCTCTGAGCTGCAGCAGTAGTGCAAGTCTGCAGGAGTTATCTATTTATCCTACCCATTTCTGAATCCATCCTGTCCTGAGAATTCACAAGGTTACTTCAGACCAGAGGAACACTGGATACATTGAAGTAGCTCTGTGCCCTTTAAGTGCAGCTGGTACAGAGAAATGGGGATTTGTAAAGCAAAGAGCTGACCTTTCATTCATATCCACATGTTCAAGAACGGATTTAAATATAAATCTCAGAAACCTTGTGCCAGAACAACAATTCAAAATAATGAGATTTTCCTTTAATCTTCATCAGGGTTCATTACACAGATAATGTATGATTCATTGCATAGATAATGAATATCTAATTAGCTAAGATAACACTCAAAACTATCTAATAGAAAGTGCTTAAGGTGGTAGGTAACTTTTGTAAATTTCAGTAAATTTGTTTAATCATGACTGGTTGCTGATGCAGGTGTTACTGTGCTGATGTAATGGGAGTTTTAAGCATCCCCTCTGATCAGACTGGTCTGGGTTGCACAGAACAATTTGGTTTCTTTGATTATCCTTTTGCTCTCCCATGAGTTGTGATAACAAAACACCAACTTTGAGCAATAACTGTTTTAACTAAGACAATACAGTATTGAGACAGTCATGGGGCTGGACAGTCTGCACAGTCCCATTGTGAGGAGCAGTGTTCCTTTGTCCCTGACTGCTCTGCTTTGCCAGCACAGGCAGTTATCTCCCTTCTCTGTCCCACCCAGGTGGGTTAGCAAACACACAGTGAAACACCTCTCTTTGTTCTTAACCCACCACTGAGAGTAAGTTAAGGCTGAGAATCTTCATTCCAGTTTGTCTTTGCACATCAACTGCTCTGATACCATTTAAAGAACTGAGATCCCTTACAAGTTGCACTTCAGTTGCTCAAAAAGAAGGCATCTAAAATATGAAAAATATTGTCTGACCTGACAATGTAGTTCTATTTAAGAAACAGAAAGTGTGCTGGATAATATGTGCAGACACCTCTGTCATGAAGCCTCATGGGGTTTCACACCCAATTATCTGTGACCACCTCTGGTTACCATAGCAATTCTCTCTTAATTAGAAATTCACCCTCTGCTCATGGCCTATCTATTCTAAAGCATGAAATTCTGCTACACACTTGGGCATTTTATTTATTTGTTTATATATTGACTGTAATTTACTGTGTCAAATGACTATATCCAGTAGTACTCTGTATTTTTGACTCAAACATTGATTAGAATTGTAATTCTTCAATGTGTCCTTGACCTACATTCAGTCTGTGTATAAGGGGCAGGCCAGCAGGAGAGAAGGCAGTGATGTTGGAGGTTTAAATACACGAAATAATTTGGTCAGTTAGGTGGAAGCAGCTCTCTGACTGCTGCTTAAGAGGAAGGACTCTGTGAAACCTTCCACCTGCATTCAGGCCCAAGTTGGCTTTATAACATTTTCAAAAGGCAGGGGTCTCTGCCCATACAGAAGTATTTGATAATATGTGAAGCTGGCTGTATTTGTGTCCATAAGGTGGACAAAAACCACCACAGGGTGTTTTCATGACAGATGTAAAAGATTTATTCCTGCTCTTAGAAAAATAAGATGAGGGGAATGAGAATAACTTACATGCAGTGTAAGAAGGCAATTCTAAGTGCTGGGCATCATACCAATGCTCGGGGCACAAGCTCAAAAGGAAAGGGTATAATCCTAAACACTCCTTCCTGTAATCCTGGGGAGAGCAGAGACTCATAATTCTTGGAGTCCAGACCAAGACTGTAGTATCAAAAATCTCTGGTTTCTGATGTAAGTATAGAACCTTAGAGTACAAACACCTCTTTCTAAGATAAACCAAATCCCCAAACAAAATGCTACAGCACAGATCAGTTCTTTCGAGGGAACAGGACAAGAACAGAACATAATTCAAAAATGTACTCAGATAGTGCATTTGTAAGACCAATTTAAGAACTTCCTAGGCAGAACAGAATAGAAAAGTAAGACAAACCAGAATGAACTCATGCATTGCGAAGTCCAGAGAGATTGATTTTGAATGTTTGATCCACTTGTTGCAATATCCAAAGACTACAGGCTTTTAGTCTTTAATCTGGAGTTCTTGGGCTGCAAGAGGTTTAGGACTGTACTTCTGATATGAGAGAACTGAGAGAAAGAACATGAAACATTAAGCTTAAAACAGAAGGTTACCCCATCTGCTATCTTCCAGAAAGATCTGGAAGACCTTTCTGCAGGCCCTGACATACAATGAGAGAGGCTTTAGCATTTATGTAAACTCATCAGCCAGGCTGGAGGGCAATGCCACATGGAGAAATTGTCTTACCTTCTGCCATATATTGCACCATGTCTCCAGATTCTCGTGTAATACAGGTTTTTGATTACTGCTCAGAAATGCCACTGAGCAGGACCAGACAAAAGAAAGCAGAAGAAATCCAAACCAATTTCAGCTTTGTAGTCATGATGTGGAGGTTAGGAGATATCAGCCAGGTGACAGCTGAGCCCTGTCAACTTTTATTTTTTTTATTTAGTACTTCTCCCAGCTTAGTGAAACACTGGATTCAGAACTAAAATGCCGTTGTTATTTTTTTCTGAATATGCTTGGCACAGAAAGAAATGGTGTTTTTAATTTAATCTGTCTGAAAACATTCTTTAAATGAGTAATAATAAATAGTTCTTAAGAAGCACAAGTAAATTGGGCAATCGGCATGTATCTTTAATTACAATTTTAGCCTTAATAATTTTTCTTGAGTTAGCTGTACAGCGTTATTACCATAAGCAAACTTGCCTGTTTTAAAATCTAATGTCACAGTGCAATTGATTAAGGTAAAATGAGATTATCCAGCAATAAAAGCTTCAGTGCCTGCTCAGGAGAGCAGTCAGCATGTATACATACATGTTTGCCAACATTCTCAGTATAAACTAAATGACTCGTTATATGGTATCTTTGTTGTGCCTGGATTCTGATTTTCTATGAGTCATTCCTTGATTTACTGAAATAGAATAAGATGAGTAAGAGAGTCAAATTATAGGGAAAAAAAGTCTGCAAGCTGCATAAGGTCCAACACAGTTACAGAGAAGGATTATTCAACTTCTCTGAGCTCTTGATTGGCTTAGAATTTCATACCAGAACCCTCCTGCCACTGGAAATCTTCTGCAGGGAGGAGTTTTATAAAAATCTGATGAAGAACCAAGGTCAATTTTTATTACTGCATAGACCATAACAGTTTTCTTTCTGATTAACATTTTCTATTGAATTTGGATTCATCTGTAACTGCAAAATTGTATCACATGTAACACTGTAAAGGGACATAGCATGTCTATGTAATGAAGGGGATAAAAGCTGTTTTCCATTACCACCACATTAAGTTGGGATTGGATTTTGCATTATGAGTTATCATCTTATTTTACATATTGCTAAACAGAATGTAATGTTCCATTTAGATGTAACTGAGCTGGAAAGTGAGGGAATTTTAAGCATTTGTATAAGGAAAAGAGGAGGGAGCACATCAGATATGTTTGGATTTTTAGGTTGTCTTCAATGTCTAGCATCCTACAATGATCAAATACATGTTTTTCACTTAGAGAGGTAAAAAAACCTCTACAGTACATTTGACTATGGCTGCTATCAGGAATAGCTTGAAAAATCCTTAATTGCAGCATTAAGAAAATGAAATAGCAAGAGTGTTCTGCAGAGAAGTCAAACCTGAGAATCCTCTGGCTGTGCATGGGGTGACCACATACTGATACAATTCTACAAAGTATAAAGCCATACTAGAGGGATATATTCTTAAGGCTGAAGCTTTTGCGCAAAAGTCATTCTTTTTAAACTATTTAGAGTAAAAGGATATTAAAGAAGTTATCTACTCAATGTCAGAACTAATGGCTAAATGGCTAAAGTTGTAGTTTTATAGTATTTAGTTCAAGATAAGCTACTGTGAAAAATATTTTTTTAAAATAACAGTTAATAATTTACCTTTCCTTTGATTTGTAAAATCTTTGTCTATTTGTGTTTCAACTGTTCATTGTTATGTAACTGTTCTCATGGCCCATGAAAATCAGGTTCAGTCTGAGGTTAAATGGTACCTTGTCAAAGCAGGGATGTGACCCAGGATGAAGGACTCGTATGACTCCGTTTGTTTTCCTGCTTTGTAAATCTTTTGCCTCTGCGTACACAGATGCGTAGGAAGAGGAGAGCAGATGTGAGGGAAAGGTCAGGGATGCTGTGAAGTCTGTGAGGCTTTCCTTTTACTTTCTATGAGATTTAGATGCCTCCTTCGTGCAGATACATGAAAACATTCCTCAGTGAACATTAGTGTTGTTTAATTTTAGCAAAGTACAAACCAGGAAAGAAAGGAAAGTACAGACTGGGTAGCATGCACATATCAAATGGCATCCAAATCCACTTTGACCCACTGCCAGTGTAATATTCAACTAACAAGAAGAGTCCTTCACATATAGACATATTTTCTATATCCATATCAAAGAACTGAATCTCTGAAACTGCTAAACTGAAACAATTTGTGTGTCTATGTGGGTATGCAGTTTTAGTAACTCCCCATTACCAAGTTTGCCAGAACACTGGAGAACAGAGAATTGCTTCTTTGTGGTTGCATATCTTTTGTTAGATTCTAGTGTAGTAAATGGTTCTGAGTTTGACATTATAACAAAGGATAATCCTATGAACAGTTCAAGTTATGATGTTCTATTAGCTATAAGCAAGGGATAAACTGTGATAATTTTCCCATTAGAGGTGGGTTAGTTGAGGCTGTAATGGAGTACAGGGTATTTTAAAATCAATGCCACCATAGAGTAACTGTACCTTCTACTGAGAGACATTGAGAAGGACTCCCAGTACTTGGTTTCTCCCGATATGCCACATTCTGATGACAAACACCCAGGAAACTCAATCCATAGGCTTAGCCTACAGCTCCTTCCCACAGGTAAAGAAAACCAGCCAGAGTTGCTTTGTCTAAAAGTGACTCTCTGGCTGCTGTGACTCTTAATCTCCAAGTCCTCTTTGTTTCTGATTTGTTATCTTCCTTCTGCTTGTAGGTTAGAGCTTTACAAGGACATCCAATTAAAGGGAAAAAAATTTAAAAAGCAGCTGTGCAACTGGTTACCTTATTCTGACACTCAAAATGTTTCCCAGAGTCAAAGTTTATTTTCCTATTTCCATGTGTGTTTTCCTATATCTGGCAAACATAGGTGCCAACTGATCATTTTGGAACTAGATACTGTCTAATGCTTTTCTTGCTCTGGTGTCAGGTTTGTATGTACTGTACTCACATTTTGCTCTGTTTCAGCCTGGCATTACACAGCTTGGACAGCAATTTGTCTGGGCTGCTGGCTGGCTGAGCAGTGCATGCTGTGTGTGCTTGCTGGCTGGCAGCTCGCAAGTCATCTCAAGGATACCTGTTCTGAAGGAAACAGAAAAGGGTGTTGTTACTGTATCCTTGGAAAGGAAGGCTGGTAGCTGACAGATGTTTGCATGGTGCTCTCTCTTTGTGGTAGTGCAAGAGCTCAAAAATGGGCTCACTCCTGTACAGTGAGTAGGAGAGACACTGCCATGGACTACAGCTGCACATAGGCTGTTGGAAGGAAGAGGGAAAGGATATTGGGTGGGTAAGTCATGGAAAAGATGACATAGATCTCAAAGTTCGTAATAAGGTAATTCCAACCCCACCCCTTCAAGAGTATGTTCATTATGAACTTATATGCCAATTTTCCTTCTTCCTCTCAAGGAAAGAGCAAATTTTTATGGATGGCAAGGAGTTTAGTTTTGACCTAATGTATTCAGAAATACAAGTGAGAGTGAGCTTGAACAGTCCAGGAACATTTAACTGGAAATGGTTAAGTGGGGAGGAGCCATAATTGTTGCTCAGGTGATGCTCCCTTGTTTGCAGATCAGAGGTCTCATTATAGTCAAGTAGTAGAAGGATGGAAATGAAAACAAACAACTTCGACTACTCCTTTTTGTAACAAAGCTGAGCCTGAGAAAAAAGGCATTGACTTCCACTGGTGAAATCTGTGCAAACATACTTCTCCTTCATTAGGCCATTAGTGCAAAGAAATTCCAAGGTATTTCCAAGGAGTTTTTAAGAATCAGCTCATGCTCTGAGGCTAAGTACACCTCACTTTGAGTGGTTACATACACCCTGTACTGCGTGGCAGCAGACATGAATGGCATGAAAAAAGGTAATTCAGGGAGAAAAGTTGTTTATTCAGCAGTTGTACAATTCCAGCATGAAAGCTACTGGCATAAACAAATGAAAGCAATTTATGTATGTACATAAAGAACATAGTGTGAAATTCCCATTTGTAAACTGGTATAATGTACTACAGAGGCTTTTTAGTGTGAAAGAAAGGCATCAGGAGCAATTCTGAAACATATAAAGCTGACTGATTGTCTATAATGCTCCCCAAAAAGAGCCATGTGAGAAAACAAGGCATCAATAAAGGGTATTGTAAAATATATTAAAGAAGCATACTAACAGAAAACCTGTTGTGTATTTAGTCCAGTATTTGCAAAAGGACTTATGCTCCAGAATTACAGTCAAGCAGTAAAACTTTGGGACTTAACTGTTTCCCACTATTCCTAAAGACGTAATCTTTCTAATTTAAGATACATTAAACCCCTTCAACAAAAATTTACTCAGGCAGTGAATTCAGGTATTATTCCGATAGTGAGTTATACTCTAAAGCATTTGTAAGCAATTGCTCACTGTGTGAAGCAAACAGACTTTCCTTCAGCAAGAGAAATGGATGCTTTCCCTCAAGAACTACATAAAGATGAAATCAGGAAGTGCTACCTACCTTTCGTCTATTTTTTGTATTCCCCAGGTCACCTTATTAACACAAATAACACATGACTAGTTCTTGGTGGAGATTTATAAAAGTAAGCCTTATTATTTATTTCTTCCTTCAGGATTTGGTGAAAAGCATATATAATGTTTTTGCTTGAGATTCTTGCATTTCTTCTTCATATTAAACAAAATGGCCTATTTAGAGACAAGTTTTCAGCAAGTAAAATAAATGCATTCAACCATTGTGTAAATTCAGTAAGATTCAAATTTCTCACAAAAATAAAAGTCCATATTGTAAAAGTAAAAAATGGATACATACTAGAAATAACATGGCTTGAAGTGTTTTTAATGTATTATGAAATACTAATCAGATACACATTGCCCAGTATGTAGGATTTTGTAACTGTATTAAGAACTCCAGCTTCATGCCAACAAACCCTCCATCTATAATTAATTTTTAGTAAAGCAACATAATCTGTACATTAATATTTTAATATAATAAATGCTTGGAGAGACAAAGGAATGAAATTTTGCTAAGCAAAGATATGGAGACACTATGCTTGCTGGGCAGATCTTAGCTCCCCTTGGGGTTCCAATTTTGTAGCCCATTAAGCACATTCTTGGTTTTTACTTTTCCTAAAGAGCAAGGCACATAAACTCAGCCTGAACTTTGAGAGAACACTTTTTTGGTTTGTTCCTCTTTAAAACTGTTGGGTCATTTCAGTATGGGCTTATCTGGCCAGTGAAGGAATGGATCTGTTTTCAGGCAGGAAGAGAGGAGCTCATGAGCCAGGTTCACCCAGACCCACGTTAGTGCAGTGCTGCCCCTCCTTCCCTCACCCCAAACTGATTTTACATTTTGTGGAGTTAAAGTTGGCCACCACTGAAATTTAATCACCTACCAAAGACTAAGCCAAGACAAGATGCCAGATTTGATGGCTTTTGTACTGTCAAAAAAACTTCTGCAAGGGTCTGGATGTAGCATGAGTAGCCAAAGTAAAGGAGCCACATCCCTGCCATTTATATTTGCGTTATAACTTGAGTAAAAAACTCAGAAAATGCCATGGTTAAGTGACTGAAAAGCAGGCACTAGGAATGCACAGGACAAGAGAAGCATGTAATAATTATGGCTGGTCTGCATAAAAACTGAGCAAAACTACACTGTAGAATTCAATCAGTCTGGTGTGTAAACCAGAAATTGCCTTGAGCAAAAAAAAAAAAAAATGGAGTAACGTCCACATTAGGGAGCTTAAGCTATAATTTAGCAAAGTTAAAATTCATGTAATCCTATCATCCTTTATAAAACACTGGAATTAATATTGTTTGAGAAAATAAAAAGTTAATCAATATCTCACCTACGAAAATTAATACTGTTCACACAAATAAGATCAGCCAAAGACAGCATGTACATCTTAATCAGAAAACACAAAAGCAAGAGCTCTGGGGGAACCTGGAGTGGTTGTCTAGGAAACAGCAACAAAAACCCCAGTATATGAATTCTGCTGCTAAAAAGCAGTCAAGGTTCATGAAGACAGTGCAACTTTTCAAGGGGCAAATTCCAAGAACTAGAATCTCTTCTGAGAATTCCCAGATAACATAAAGTTTTGGAAATGTTACATAATTTAGACAAATAGGTGTGATGCAGTTAAAAAATCCTGCAGCATTGTAGATAGCCTGAGCCAGCTGCCACACCTCGCACCCAAATTCTGCATTTTTATGAGTGGCTGATTTTCCTGAAACCATCTTCACATCCACATGTAAATAAGCACTGATAAGAGTCTGACGGTGACATATTTACTGTAGGAGTTAAATCTGTGCATGGTACTTGTAAGACAATGTTGAGAGCCAGCACTCAGTATTGTACTTTCCCAGTTGTAACAGGCTGGTGGGATGAGGTACTGGCAAAACATTAAAATGTATATATTTGCCTGTTTTTTAATTTCATGCACATCTTCACTTTCTGCAGATCAATCTGGAATGCCAGACAACTGCAACACATCATATCCTTTTATATCAGATGCCCTTGGGTTTTGTTCCAATCAATTACTGGTTTCACTTGAGAAAAGGAAATTGAGACTTCACAAACAAAAATGGAATCTTCAAATTATGTTACTATCCTGGACATCTGCAGTGTCCAGGGGTCAGCATTAAAGGATGAACTTTGTAAATTGCCTGGTCTAACAATAAAAAAAAAAGCAAAGTGTCTGGGTTTTTTTCTTCCCCTCCAATTTGCAGCAGGGCAGTATTACAGCAAGTTGAGAAATTTAGTGTTATTGACTGCAACATTTTTTTTTCCGTCATCTTCTTTGACAGATATTTTGGAGTAAGGATATTGGTACCTGAAAAGAGTCTTTTAACTGTAGTCAAGAAATAGCTACCTGGGTAATATTACAGCCCCTGAGTGGCCTCCTCTCTGAGCCACAGGTGTGTGTGTTATCTCCGTGGCACAGGAGGAAAGGCTGATATGATAAGGAGTAATGCCAGTTTCCCTGACACATTCTGCGTCATCCTCCTGAATTTCACCTCCTCTTGGATACCTGTCAACCACTCCACCTCACGAAGACAGGGCTGAAATCTGAACAGAGCAACAGGAACACAGATCAATCCCGTGGCCGGGGAGGGCACACGGTGTATTCAGAGTCCCCGTTATCAGGCACTCGGATGAGCTCGGAGGCGGTGGCACAGGTGGCATCTGGCTGCAGCCAAGTGACAGAAAGCACAGATGGGTGAGCGCCTTCCAGCGCCGCTCCGCAGGGAGCCCAGCCCTCCCTCCGGTGCCTGGAGCAGCCTCATGTGCCCTTCAGCCGCTCTCTTTGCCAGCCGAAATCAAAGTTTCAGGCTTTGCCACAAGCTTTCCTCCCTGCACAAAGCATCTGGCACCTTTTTGGCAGCGGAGGGGTTTTCTCCTCTGAAAGGTCACCTCAGCTCCCAGCCGCCACTGTTGGCTGCCGATCAGCGCTGCTGCGGAAACTTTCCCCTATTCATCAATCTAAAGTTTTCCCATACTCTCTTCCCGTGGGGTGCCCTCCTCCAGTAACCTTATGTAAATTAAAAGAGGGATGATTTTCCCGTGCTCCCCCTGCCGCAGTTAACAGGGAAGGGCATCGGCTGCCCCCGGCCAGCCCCCGCCTCAGCCGCCACAGCCCGAGCTGGAGGAGCCGGCGGCCTCCGCAGGGGATGGAAACCGCGGCGTCTGCTGTGCCATTACCTGCAGAAAACACAGTTTAGAGCAGATCCCGAGGCTTCCTCCTCGCAGCGCCTCACAGGCGTCGTGGGAGTGTGGGGTGTGCTCGCGTTTCCCTCAGAACGGGCCGAGTGCCGTGCCCAGGTTTGTCTCACCAGCGGCCCGGCGTTGTCCCGGGGTGCCCGGGTTTGTCTCACCAGCGGCCCGGCGTTGTCCCGGGGTGCCTGGGTTTGTCTCACCAGCGGCCCGGCGTTGTGGCGGCCGTGCCCGGATTTCTCTTAGGAAGGTGTTCCCAGCCCCAGTGGCGGCCGGCTGGCTGCGCACCCCCGGGGCGATCAGCCGGGCAGTTTCTGGAACCGTCTGAGGGCTCAGCCCTGCTCTGCCCTGAGCCGCCCTGCCCGCCTCCCCTGACCTCCCCTGGCATGGAGGACCTTAATAGGAATAATATTTTAAAACACAGCTTTTAGCCCTAATTTTTGTGTTGCCCGCGGGTGACCGCACCAAGGTTACAGAGCTCTCCGGGGGGAACACGCCGTGGGAAGCAGTGAGCTGCCTTGTCCCCAGCGTGCCGCGGCTGCCCGGGGTGGCTGCCGGCTGAGCAGAAAGGCAGCAGATGTTTAATGTCTGTCTGCGAAATACGAAATGCCACCAGGCTCTTCACTGCTCAGCCCTTTACGGTATTTCCCTTATGGCTGCCTCGCTTCTTTTGTTCTTCCTTGGCAAGCTAAACGAGGAAGGAACTCGTGAATTAATAGAGGAGGAGGTGTCAAAATTTAAATGATTTTTTTCTTGCTAGTATTTACTCAATTTGCAACACTTGTCACTGAGGGAAGTAATATAGTTACTCGTAAAAGAGAAATCCGGAGACTTTTAATGTGAGAATTGGTGAGGCAAAAAGTTCTGGAGGAAACCTGCCTTTTCGTCCCTCTCAGGAAGATCAATAGTTACCCTTTGTCCCAAGGGGTGTGGGTCCTCTGCTCTCACCATAATGTCATTAGCTCATTTGGCAAACGGTTCACTTCTTTCTACAAAATACATAGCAAAAATACTTTAATTAACTTCATAATTGGTTTTTGAAACTTAAAATCACAACTCATTACTAAACAGGTATTTGTACTATAGATGAAAACCCTCAAAAAGCCTGGAAACCAGAAACCATTTAGCTCTTCAAAATTAAGCTTGAAACCTTTGTCCTTTCTCTCTTCAGTCTGTGTTATAGACTCGATGATCTTTTGTCTTTGAGTATATTCATTTTTCCCTTGGTACTTTACTTTAGCAGCACTCACCACGCAAATTAATCTAAAATGAAGTTTACAACCATGTATCTGAAGTTTCCAGCCTCAGAAGGACTCGATTTGTGTAATGGGACAGGATTTAATTCAGTTGTAATTTTTAGTACAAGTTTAAGTAGCAGCCCTTCATAATTCTTTAGCCAATTATACCTAACTGCTCATAGATTATGTATTATATGTGGTTTCAGTTAATTGTATAGCACTCTGTCAAATTGGTAAATACAATTGTCCTCAACTTTTGATAGACTACAGAAAGAGAAACAGATATTAATAACTTTCCTGGAAGGACAGATGGGACTGCAGCAAGAGTCTGGCCATTATGTTTCAGTTGTGCTAATATGTTATGGATCAGCATTACAAAATAAGCCCATTAACACTGTGGAGAAAGAGGAAGTCATTGGCAGAGCAAGGAAAAGAATTTATGAATACTATTTTCTAATCCTTCAGTCTGAACACTAAACCCTGTTGTCAATAAGAATTCAAAAAATAGAGAAAATATTGTTATTTCTGAACTGTGATCATGCATTTTTATTCAAGGTTTACCTCACATATTGTAATGTATTATAGAAGATGTTGACAAAGCAGAATTTCCTAAAGGAATGACAATCTGTCATGCAAAGGCTGCTTTATTTGCAGTGTCTGTGACTCAGTGGACTGATGATACTGTCACTTCTTGGAAATTCTAAGTGGAAGAGGCTACCAAGTCTCCAGCTTGCCAGTCATATGCAGGAATGGCTATCTGATAAAGGGAAATTATATAACTATTTAAGCACAGCATTTTTCATACAGCCCTGGAAGCAGTTTTGTTCTCCCCTCTTGTTCTCTCTATGGGGCAAGTGAAACATGCATCAGATACAGGTAAGTGCATGTTTAGTCTATGCATTTCTATAGGAGAAACCTGACCCTGTCCATCTTTCATTGTGAAGGGTTTTGGACAACTTCTGCATTTGAAAAAAGAACAGGTGTGAAGTGAATGAAAAATAATGTCTGGACTATGAGGAGTTACTTCATTAGTTCTCAAAACATGGAGCAGAAACTAGTTCTCAAAACATGGTGCAGAACTCTCCAGCATCTGCAGTGAAGTGGTCTAGAAAGTCTTTCGTAGCTTGATCTGCAGTGTAATAGCTGTGGAGCAAGAAAATCCCATGTGGTTCATGTTCATGGTGTTTGTTATTACTGATGGTTAAAAAGCACCAAAAAACCAACCAACCAATCAAACAAACAAACAAAAAAAATCCTTGCTTCTTGTGCTAATTAGTGCATAGCATACTGCAAATCAGCAAGATAACTATGGCTGGTTTAGTTACAAAAAAAGTGTGGTAAGCACATAGAAATAATAGATATAGAGATAGCCCTCAGAAACCCCTAAATATTGCATTAAAAAATATAAAGTGAGTTCAGCATTGGTTTCTGCTGCTTTTAGAGGTGGGAGGATAATTCATCCATTACAATTCAAGGAGCAGTCTATGGCAGTCACAGGCCATAGTTTCTCCTTGAGTATTGATGGGCTGTATTTGTACACATTGGTTGGGAGTGTTTTGGATCATTATAGCTATGCCTCTTGTGAAATGTAGGTGTTTGCATTCCTGACTCGCACAGAGCTGTGAGGGCTTGGAAAAAACAGTCTCTGAGCTGGTGTTGAGTGTGCGTGTGTGGGGCTTTCTTTAGCAGAACCAGGAATCTTTGCCAAGCTCTCGGGTAGTGAATGAACTTGCTGAAAGCAGAGGATGTAAAGGTTAAATGGAAGAAGGAAGGTAGATCAGGGCATGTTTCTTGAAGGTTAACTATAGTGGGGTTCAGGGATTCAAGCATTAATCATTGGGTTCTGTGCATGTTTATCGTAGGCAATTACTGGGTACGTCACTGCTACCTTTGAAGTGCTGTGTCTTCTCCTTCGCAATAACCCAGGACTGGATCCTTGCTCTCCTGTGTGAAAAGAAAGTTTGTGCCTTTCCTATGAAGATCGTGAAAAGGGTAATTTTCCCCTCTGGCTTTCCTTGTGTACCACTAGAGTAGAGACACTGTGATGACTCCTCTAAAAGACACATCTCCACCTCTTATTTCCATACTTTCTATACATAGCAAATCCACTGTTTCTCTGGGAGTTTGGGGAGATTTCTTTAGTGTTTGAAAATGAAGCATCATTTTCTTTTCTGCATGAGAGCACCCAACCTGATCTTCTGTCTACATTAGGAAAGAAGAAGTGCTATAAAACATTCAGGCATGGCTTAATAGCCTCCTGATTGATGTTTCCCATGTCAACAACGCTGAGACCATTGCCTGAGCCTCAGTTTTGCATGATTTCCTACTTTCAGAGTGACTTGTGAGGTTAGTTCTAAAGTCATTTAGTATGAATTTTAAAAATACAGGGCATGACCAGAAGCAGACCTGCTGTCCCTTGTCTTTTAATATTAGAAAAAACTGTGTAAGTAGACCATGGAGAACAGGGATTGTAATGAAATTTGGTGGGTTTTCCAGTTTCTTTAGCTTTTACATTTATTGAGGTGATTCTTATTGAATAAGTCTCTACATTATCATCCTTTTGTAGGGCTTATCTTCCATGTGTTTGGAGTCAGTGTGCGTGGTTTTCACAAATATGTCTGGTGTTACCTTTGGACACCACATTTCTTAGACTTTTCTTTCTTGCTGTGGTTACTTGGTCACTTTGATCTCTCCTTACACTGGCAATATTTCCAAGCGGTTCTGGAATAGCTAATGCTAGTGATTTAAATCTGACACTGTTGGTAATGGACACTTTGTTTAGATATATGATTTAATAATAAAGCTGCAGAATAGAAATATTCACATATGATTTCTTTCAAAAGAAGCTCTGCTCTTTATAGAGTTTTTGCAAAACATGTGTGCACACTTCCAAATACTAGGTTTTCTAAACTATGAACTGTACAGGGTAGCAGGCTTGCCGTTAGTTCTTTGTTTTTTAACAGTAAATAGCAAACTAACTATTAAACTGAAAGTGGCAAACAAAAATTGTAGAGGGAGAGTATATGATGCAAACTCTGGCTTCTGGGGAGGTAGAAGTAAGAAGGGAAAGTTAATAACAATATGCAGATTTCCCAGATTTTTGCTTAACCCCCTTCTTGCCCATATGAATGTATTGTAGAACATAAATCTATTACCTCATATTCCTTTGCCTTTCCAGCTGCATTGCTTGTTATGACATATGCTGGATTCAAATTCAGACTAAGCTTAGTAACTTCTCCTATCTTTTATTTCAGGTTTGCATATAAACAGTAAATACACAGCCCCAAAAGGAATGCAAATATTACATCTATATCATAATTAGCATTAAGGCATTTAAGAAAAATGGAAAAGGGATTTATGGTTTTGCTATATGGAAAAGCTATTTCTCATTACAGATCTTCATTGAAAGTTATTGTCATCTGAGTGGTGTTTTTGGAGGTTGCATACTAGGTGTGAAAAGAAATACACCTCCCTTTTGTCCTACGCTTTCCTTATGACAACAGTGAATTGTCTTGCTCTGTACTGTAGTCTGCTAAGATGTCAGATTGGATTTGTTTATTCATCTGTGTGGCAGTTACACTGTGAAGTGTTTCCATCCATTTCACAGAGCCATTAGTAATAACAAAGTGTTGATATGTTTAATACTACAAGACAGACTGTCTTACAGTTCCTGTTCTCAGGATGGTGTAGGGTCTGGGAGACCCCTGAAGTGTTCTTAACATTATTTCCATATTCTTTAAATGCTTTGCAAGATTATATAAGACTGACTTGGGTATTACTGTTTTTTTAAAAAAAGAATCTCATCCTCAAGAAACTTAATGTTTTCTTGAAAATTTATTTTAAGGTGAAGTAACAAAAACGAGGTGTCTCCCTCAAGGAATTTCCTTTCAGTAACAAGAATTGCCTTTTGATAGACTTTTCCCCTGTGCTTGCTGGCTTACAGAAATCTGAGCAGGTCTGCTTATCCTATGAGGATTATGTTTCATGTCTTAGACATTCCAAGCTGCTTACTGCCTGTGATGGGCCTTTCAGACTTTGCATCTTGTAACAGTTTTGTGGTGAAAGTGTACTGGGAGAATATTCCTGCAAGGTACATTTCTTTTATGCTACTCAGTGGTGAGTATGCTAAATTAATTTGGTTGCGTAGATCCCCCACCTGGGGATAATGAAACCCTGCCGTGCGGAAGAGAGGCAATAACACTCCACTGTTTGTCACTCATCTGTCCATTCCTTGGGAGTTCTGGTGTTGATCATAACACCAATAACAGTAAAAATGCACAAAGAATCTTGTTGGGTGACTGCACAGTAGCATCCCCGTGGTCTTTGTTTTCTGTTTGTGCCATTGAAATCTCTTCTGTCATGGCGTTGTGTTTTGAATGTGAGACTCTTACTGTCCCTGTATTTTTCTTAAGCATTGGCACGCAGTCCCCGTCTGCTAAGTGAATTCTTAAGGGGGAAATGGCTCCACTGTTTATTGAATTCCAACTGTTGAATTTTTCTGGAAAGGATCTTTGATATGTAGCAAGGTTTGCCTATAGCAGCTACACGAGCTCTGCCTCCATGCGAGGGTAGGGAGGGAAGCGTTCCTTTGGGATCTTTGTGTTACCTGCAGACTTCCTCTTGACCTTTTTCTCCTTTGGGGTGGAAAGGGACCACCTGCATCTGTTATGTTGATGCCACATCTTGGCTGCTGCAGATGGAGTGAACAGGATCTGATCTAGGATCATATGTGAAAGGTGATAGAGTCTTGTGCCCAATCTTTGTGCAGACTGCTTTGCCATTTGATCAACATCCAGCCAGTCACTCTTGATAAGTACTGCTATAAGTGACCTAGAACTTTGGGTTTTTTCATTTCTTTTCCTTTTATAATCAGGCAGGCAGAAACATTTGCTTTGATCAGTCATCTTTCTATTTTCTTATTCCTTTACCCGCAGGTACCAGCTTTTATCATTTCCCACAGCTCTGTGCATACAAACACTATAAACAAGTAGTAAAGTGTCTGAGTCATCAGATATAGTTCCTCAGGGAGTCTTGCAGAAGAGAAGTAGATCCTGATTTTTGCTGCTCTTGCTGTGCTTATGTTAAGAGTCCCACGACACTGGCCTGGTACTCATTTATAAGGAGAAAAATTCATAACCAGATGAAGAAATCAGGAAAATCAGAATATTTGTAATCTTCTGGTGGGTCTTATGTGCCTGCTAAACAACAGATACATATATAACACTAACTCTTTCCCATTGGGTCTTAAAGCAAAAGTGGGAAATAACTGATGTCATTAACAACTACTAAATTTGCATATTTATTATATTATGCCAATGAAGAGCAGGACTGTGAATAAACTAATGTTATAACTGGCTAGGGATGTTTTTTGGCTGGTGCCTTATGTGGAATCTTATTGCTTTGACAATTGCTGATTTGATGCCTTCCCAAATGCTGCTTTTTCAAATAGCTTCTTCCAGGGAAGCCTCCTCAAAAAATTCCCTCCAGATTAGATATCTCCTGCCATAACACTAATTATGTTTTTGCCTCCATTTCTACACAGTGTTCTTTGTATTTGAGAAAGTATCTGAAGTCATACATGAATGAGATATGGAAACATTCAGTGAAATTCGTATAGACAATCATTCTTCCAATCTATTTGCTAAGATAGCCTTGCAAACTTGTAATGCATATGTATTCCATATTTTTTTTATTATTTCTATTGCTGAAAGACAATTATTGAGGTGTGAAAAATATAGCCAGCATTAACCCAATACAATGTTAAAAAAAGTACTTTCTATCTCCAGAAAGCATGGAGACAGATAAAGCATGTTAATAAGCACACTAGTGCAAGTGAAATCAGATTTAACATCAATATCATATGGTCATCAGAATCTGGTGTACTGTAAATTTTTAAACATAATCTTGACAGTTGCTGCCTGCAGCTTGTGTTCTTAAGGTGATAAGAGCCTTTGGACAGAAGTCCTTGGCTTGTAGTAATTCTGTAATGGTGCTGGATGTGCACTGCCTGAGGCAAGGGCACTGACTTAAAAAGCAATCTAGTGAAATCCAGGACAGAGCAATGAAGAAAGAGTAATTAATATATCATAACTGAGATTTTTCTGATGTGAGCTGAAATTTATATGTGGCAAATGGAGCAAGAACTGAGAGGTTTGATACAGATTTAATGAATTGCCAATACTGGACAATCCTACCGAAGGATACAGGTGCTTTGGTCACCCATTTGTAGTGAATTGATTTTCAAAGGTCAGCATTAATGTGACATCTCCCTGTTTTCAAACTGTTGTGTTGTCCATATGGTGTGTAAAAATGAAAATTCAGGTTGATGTTAGGGAGTTTTAGCAGTACCATACATGTGACTTTGTAGATTACATGAAGCAAGCAAACAAATAAATAAGAAAAAAACCCAGAGCTCTTTCATTTATCTTATTGCATGTATTATTTTTTGTTTCTGCAAAATTTATTAGAGAAGAAAGCAAGTCAAAATTTCTTACGGTTTGCTTAAGGTGTACTCTCAATGGAGTGTGGTTCTAGCTGTAAGAACTTAATAGATATAAATTAGTTTTCCCCTCATCTTGACAAAAAGAATTGGCAGACCAATTTTGTATGTCTACAATATAGGGTTTCTAGAAGATGAAATACAAAAACACATCTTTTTTTAATGCATGGATTCATGCTATCTAAAAGCTTAAACCCATGGATATTCAAAAGCTGTGATCAGTATATCAGATTGGCATTGTCTTTGAACAAATAAGAAGGACAGATTTTAATGGTATGAATAAAAATAACTTTCTAACAAATAGATTCTTACAAAATAACCTTGTCCTCATTTGCTACAAAGGACTTCAAGCTCTGTTTCAAGTGGAATGGAATTTTTGGAGTAAAATTCCAGGTAGTTGTAGATGTTGGGACTTCTGTTGTTTGTAGGACATTATGTTCCAGTTTGCCAACTTAAAGACCAGCAAGAAAATGTCTGCAAAATAACATGGCTCCCAGAGTGTGAAACCAGGTTGCTGAACTTCTAAATATCATTGTATTTTCTTTAATAAAAAAGGAACAGTAAGTGGAACTGCGATTAGAGGGTGCCAAAGTAAGATTTTATTATTCATAAATATTTTATGGTGGTTGTCAAGTGAAGAAGAGGTTATGTGTTTATTTCAGCTTAAGTGTATGCTCTGATCAGTGTCTGGGTAGATGACATCCAGAGGTCCCCTTCAAAATAAAATTTTCTCTGTTTCAATGCCTGATATAGTAACAAGAGTGTCTTTATGTATGATAAGTGTGTCTGTATGTATGAAACAAAGTGAAATATATTTTTTTTATCTATGCAGACAAAAATATGCACAAGTAGGGATATTGCAGGAATGTTTTGTTGCCTCCAGAATACTTCTGCCCTTGCACACCAATGTACAAGGACTGTCACTGTGGCAGAACAGTTCATGGAGGCCCAGAGAGGACACACGTAGGCCACGCTCCTTGAAACAGTTCTCAGCAGCTGTGGTAAGTTGTGCTGACTTTCATTCCTTGGTTCATTTAGCCTTCTCAGGGTATTCCCAGGCCATCAGCTGTTTAACAAAGCACATTATTGACATTCATCTGCTTTATTACTCCTCGACCATGAAAGACAGTCCTGGGCACTTCTGCTCAACTTGCTGATGGGCTTTGCTAAACCCTTCCCTTGGGAGTTGATGTCCATTACAATCCTGGCTTACAGAAGGACTTGTCACAGAGTATGCGAGTCTGGAATCAAAGTTTTGGGATCCCTTATCCTGGACTGGAGTGTGCATCTTGGAGCCTGAAAGTCTTAGGATTTCTTTTTGTTTGTTTCTGTTGAAATTCAGCAAAACGAAGTGGCTCTACTTATTTGAGACTTGCATGCATATGAATATGCTACCCAATAGCAATGTGAAGGACAGTATAACCTGCTGCCATGTGACATAGTTCTAGAGGTGGTATATAAATATGAAATTATTTCAGTGATCTAAAGTTTCTTCTTTTTCCCAGCCTGTCAAGAAGTAGAAGTATTACATGTGCTTAGAGCTCTAATGTGATTATGTCTCCACAGGATACCAGGATTTAATGTGTTGCATAGAAACTTTAATATATGGTATTATGCTCTTGTTAACTGTATTTGCAATCACTGCTAGGTTGAAAACTTGATCTGACTCTAAAAATGACATACATTTTATTTGTATTTTAAAAAAGAGAAAAGTGTTCATTGATCATCATGAAAGAGGTATCACAGTCAGTGAGGCACATTGTAGAAGCATAATTAGTCAGATGATGATCTGGCATGTGCAGGAAGAATCTAGCAAATTTATCAGTGTGTCTGAAGCAAGTTAATTTGGCTGCCTTAATCTATGTTTCATATAATCATTATGACAAAGAGAGTAACCCAGTTTAATTTTAATGTGCAAAAAGCCAAGAGAAATTGTCATTAGTTAAAATTAAGAATAGTTCAAATCAGTGAGATAATACCAAAACAGGGCCCTGAAATATTCGAGCCTCATTTTTCCAGAATCCAAAGTAGTAAAAACTCCCAGTACTTCTGTAATTTAGTTATGATCATGAGCACTCTTTAAGTTGGATTAGAAGTGGAGTTCCAGAGGAATGTTTCTTATTGCACCCCTTAGGCTGCTTCTTTTTTTCAATATTCGGTTCTGATAGCCCTATATACTGACAGTTCTTGCATATACAAAGGAGAAAGCTATTTGGAGGGCAATGGTTAGGTTCATCCTAATGGATGGTTGTCAAAATTACTTTTCCCCAAGTTCTGGGCCTGTAATTCTCAGTGAACTCAGTGTCAGTCTCTGTTCAGATGAAAACCCCAGTGTCTAAACATGGACATTTGAAAGCAGAAATGTATAAATATTTTTGAAACATTTAAGTCTGTAAGTCAGCATTTGCTTTCGGAAGTGTCACCTTTCCTATGCAGATCTGTTTTCTTCCCTCCTTGAAAAGTGAAAATAACCAGTCTTAAATAATTGCAGATACTATATTGTAGGACTTAAGTAACTGTAACCAGCAGAGAAAATAACTTCCAGCTACTCACTTTGATCCTGTTCCTTTGCTCCACAGCACAACGTGGTTATTGCAGTTCCTGACCATCTTAAAGACACGATTATGACCCTGTGCAGCTCTCCTGCTCCTTTCAGTGGAGCACTGAGGCTGCTGGAGCTTTCCAAGCCTGGCTCAGGGTGGCAGCTGTGTCAGGATGTGGAGTTCAGTAGCTCAGTCTTCCATGTTCCATAACATCCTCATTGTTTGCCAAAACTTTTCCCTGCTTTGACTGAAGAACTTAAATGGGATGGGATCACAGAGACTAGGAGGGATGGCAGGTGCTTAGCTGACTTTAAAAACCTGGTCAGTTATTGACTGGGGCAGCATGAAAAAAACCAAGCGTTTGTCACCAAAATTTAAAAAAATCATTGTAAAAATAGCTGGCAAATCTCCTTCTCCCTAAGGCAGGCAACCCTTTTCTATCACTGATCATCTCCAAATCTGCTACTAGGTAACAGATGTAGAGGACTACAAGTGAGGATGGTCTGTTTGTGTGTTTGAGAAATACTGCAAAAGACACAGAGCTTGAAAAACATGTATTGTAAATGGTCTGGACCAGCCAAATGGTTCTGCTGTCCTTTCTGAAACCACACATACACACTGTCCTCCAGAGGTGCTGCCCTATTTTCTCTCTTCAGCCCTCAGATGGATGGAATCTGGGGAGACTGAGAGTACATTTGCTATTGGCACAGAAATAAATTTCAGGCTACAAATTCTTCCATTCTATTTAAGAAAACCTATTTTTCACCACAATGGTGGAACAAAGCTTGTGCAATTCCTCTTGTATGACTGAGATGTACTCTGTAACATAGTAATGTTAATGCTCCCTGCTGTTTTTAAAATCTGTGCCTCATTTTGTCTTGGGGTTTCAGTCTTTTGAACAAATGCTCTATTTTTTTTTCAACTCATTCAATCACCCAGATTTCTTTAGTTGTATTATACCACCTGGTATGGAAAGAAAAGGAAATGTTGGCTTGAAAACTGCTGTCTGCTAGAGGTGAATTACCAGATCTTCGTTTCTTGAGACAGATGTTGAAAAAAGCTTCATAAAGATTTTTACAATTTGTAGCTCATTGGCAAGTTTAATCAATAATGGTGTGAAGGCTTTCAGCTGGGCCTGTCTGCAAAGATCATAGTAGCTGAATGACGTGTCCCTGGAGTGTGTTGGGCTGGATGGCAATGTTGAAGAGGCTGGCTGTGCCTTAAAGCACACTCTGGTATGGTTTAAAAAGTGCACGTGTTGAACAGCCTTTTTCTCATGTTTTCTCCTCCACGTGCACACATTTTCAAAAGAAATCTCCCTTGCTTTTTGGGCAGAGAATGCTCTGTCCTGCTGGCAGTGCTATCAGGAGCACTGCTCAGCCTCACACTTACCAATCCAGCCAGATGATCAATGTGCTTTATCAACTGCCTCCAGCTCTGGAGCTCTCTCAAGGGCAGGGACTCCTTTTGTCTTTCAGGAGTTCAGCCTGTCACCCCAAACAGGTCAACTCTCTGTTTGCAGCAGAAGGCAGTAGGGGATCTGAACTGTTTCATATCTCAAAGCAGTATTTTGCTTGTCTTCTCCCAGTTTCCCTCAAACAGCATCATCCAGCAGAAAGTGGAAAACCTGCTGCTGGGAGTGAAGTCAAAGGCATGTGATGAGTGCAATAGCACTTGGAAGCATCCCTCACTGGGAGTTTCTCTTTGTTAACACCCAGTGCAGTTATGTGTAAAGATGAGGGGGAATTCTAATTATGCATTTTCTGAGCATCTCATAAGATCACTGATAGCTAATCAGAAATTTCAAAATTTGTTCAGCATTCAAAGACACTTTGTAACCAAATATAAACTTCAAATTTACACCTTTATATCAAACCTTATGTAGATTCTGTTTTCAGTGGCCTTTAATGGAAAACACACCAGGACTTCAGAGGATTTGAAATGCTGACTAGTTCCCTCTTGCTCTAATTCCTTTAGAGTAAGCACAAGAGCTTTTAGAGAAGGTTCAACAATTTAATTTAATAATTAGACCTATATACATAAATATGTTCACATAGCATTTGATTTGCCTTAGTTCAAAATAGCAAAGTTCTAATTTAGAAGCAGGGTAAGGAAATACAATTACTTCCACATGTTTTGGTTGAGGCTAAATATGAGGTAATAAATTTCCCAGTATTTTTGCTACTTTTACAATGTGCTTAGGGAAGTTCAATGTCCAGGAACAGAGATGATGACAGGCTGACATTTCTGAATACAGCCCTTCCAAATAGTTTGATATCAGGTCAAGTAATGAAATTAGGATATTTTGGAGGATTATGAAGATTTTTATTTCCTTCTCCTTTGATGTCACTTAGAAAGGGGCTAACAATTCCAGCACATAAAAATGTTTTTTAATAATGTTTCTGAAGGCTTTTAGAGTCTTAATTTGAGTGAAATTTCATTCTACTTGGCAAAGACTATAACTATTCAAACACATAAGCCTTTTTTACTAAAAAGCTTTCTTTGTTAAATAGTTATTTTAATGCATTAAAATGCATTAGTCATATATCTTGTTCAGTACTCAACACTGAAATATTACCTGCTCAGGGCTGAGGTGATATAAAGGTGCAATGCACATGTTCAGTAGTACATTATTTGCTGTCATGGTCCCAGTTTTCAGGCAGAGTTCAGTCAAGGAAAGCTCTGTTTGAGGAAAAAAATCTACCTGTCTATCCTTTCCTCTTCTTGCTTCTTTATTAAGCCTCTCAATGTGAAGATCCAGCTGGACAATTTCCCTGTCTGTTTCTGGGCCTAGGTGTTAATTTAAAATAATTATATTGAATTGCAGTTGTCTTAATTAGTGTCTGAATTCACAAGATCCTCCTGGAAACTGTGTCTGTGATGCTTCAGTCTCTGACCCCATAAGAAATCCTGTGCACAGTTGGAGGGCCTGTTTCTGCAGCAAAACTGCTGGACATAATTCAGTTTTCTGGTAGTATTAAAGTAATGAGTCAAAGATGAGCATAAATGTTGAAGAAAAGGTACTGTGCGTTCTCCAGCTGAGAAATAAATGGTACTGATGGATGTGCTCTATATTTGCAAGGGTCTTATTGTGTTGAAAAATGCAGTTTTTAAGTTGTTTTTGTTTTAGCTTGACTGTTCTTGTTAACAGAGAGAATTCACAATGAAGCCATTTTTCAGCCCTGACCTGGCAAACACTGATGTTTTTAAGAAAATGTCATTACAATTTGTTTAGGTGAACTCTTTCCTATGTGTATGAGGCCACTGCAGTATTTTCTTGGAGAGGAGACAGCTCATGTCTACAGCCCCAGATGGGCAGATGGGTCAGGGCAGAATAATAGATGGAATTGCATTCATCCATGCATTCAGTGTAATAATTAAAAACTCTCAAGTTTTGGATTTTTTAAAATTAATAACAGCTGGAAATATTTTGCTTAAAGTTTAGATTAACTTCTACAAACATATTCTTTGTTGCGCTAATATAGAAACTTCTTGCAATGGAGTATTTCTAGCATTGATATAAAGAAGAAAAAGAGATAAATATCTGAGAAGAAAGCTATAAAACCGTATTGAGACACCCCAGAAACAGTTACATAAGATATTATATCCTTATGCAATATAAATATATTGCAGCAATTCATGTTCTACTTGTTAATGTATATAAAGAACTTCAAAAGAAAATTGCAAACTTTAAGAAAACTTCAAGTTCAGAAGGTAAGAAATAAACCTTATTATTAAGTATTATGTTAAGGATTTGTATGCTTAATGACACTTACAGAGCTATCAGGATACAGTCCTAATTACATTCTATATTTTTCAGGGTAAGAAATGATTTATTTATCTTAAAATATATTAAATTAAAAATTCATTAAAATTAAAAAAATATATCAGATTTGCCAAATAATTCCCTTTATTATTTTGTAATAGGCATAATATTCACCAGTTAGTCTCTGGTATGTTGGAAGTACTAATGCTACTACTGAGAATGAACTATGAACTGGATCATTTTTTAATATTATGCTGAAAAATTCTGAGTGTTGCCATGAAGCATCAGTTTGATCTTTGTCTCATTAACAGACCTTTCTTAAGATGTCATTCATTCAGAGTTCATGGGAGGAATAATGAAATATCCTTTGCGCAGTGGTAGTTGAAATGGTACAAACCACAAGTGAGCTGAGTGGGAAGATCAGTAAGAATGTACAGTGCACCTGGGAGATGAAGGCTTGCACTGAACGTGTGCCTGAAGCTTTGGCTTTGCTCATCTTTGAGACAGAGAGTGACAACAGCCAGAGGAGAATGAGAGAAGTCATCAGTAGTAATGAAAGGATTATCTCCCCAGGAGAAATGGGGAATCTTTCCAGTGTTAATAGACAATGTTACTGCAAAGAAATGCTTGGGTTGAACAGTTTCTCATGCCAAAGGACCCAACTAATTCCAATAGTGGGTTGAAATTTACTTAAAAATCAAGAGGTCAGCTTCTGTGGCCATGGTTAAGGGAGATTTGGTTGTAGAGCTAGGGGCTCAGAGCTGGAGTCTGAGCCTCTGTCAGATCTCTCAGTGACTCTTAATTATGTTGCCTGCTTTACAGCCAACTACTGTTTTTCTGCTCAGCCTCTGCCAGGCTATGTCCTAATTTCAAAACAATATCTTCACTACGTTTCAGTCCCCAAGGGCAGTAGCTACACCAGATTTAATTAAAACTGGGAATGCTAATCAGCAGGTCCTCCTGTAACTGAGAGACTTCTCTGTCCCAAAGTTAAGTGGCTTTTGCCTTCTACCATTGTGGGAAGCACTGAAATAATGCTCCTGGGTGACAGATCCCAGAGTCTGCAGTGCCAACGTTCTTTACCTGAAACTCGGGAATAGCAGCAGGTTCAGTTGGGGATAGTTTGCCTTCAGATACCTCAGTGGAGAGGTTGCATAATTGAATTCTGTAACAAATCCCCTTTCTACATTTGCAAATCATAAAACTACATCAAGACTTTTACTAATGAATACGTGTAAGGAAATAAAAAGAACCCTGAGTAACTTAATGCCCTTCTCTGCACTGAACTGGATGACAATTAGGCATTATTGCAGATTTCTGTTCAAGGCTCAGAGACCTTGATTGGGGGAGGCATCTCTCTGGCCCCTATGGGTTTTCTTCCCAGGGTGTACAATATAGGAGGACAGGTGGAAGTATAAGCACATTCCAAAGGAAGTAGGAAATGTCCTGAAGTTCAGCAGTTGCAACTAATCATTGAGTCAACAAGGCGAACAATTATTTGCTGCTTTAAAGACAGAGGGGAGGAGTGAGGAAGGGGGAATCAAGTGGAAATAGTAAGCGATAAATGTACATGCTTAAATTTTCACTGCTATAGTGTTGTCTATGAATAGAAAAATTTCATGGGTTTTACTTTACTTCCACAGAAGTTTTGTGTTTGTATTTAATTTCTGGGAACCCAAGGGCAAAGCAAAGCAATTAACATGTTGAAGACTTAAAAATAAACTTCAGAAGCTTCAAGTAAAATACCTTTAGCTGATTAATGCATCTTTAATGAGAAATAAATGAGGATTGCATTGTTTCTTAGGATAAGGAGAGTTGTTAGATATCTGCATTGATAATAGAGAGCTTAGAAATAATCTGTGAGCTACTTTTCTAGAAGAAAAATAGGAAACTTCTCCATGGCCTAGTGCACAGATAAGAAAAACAGTGAAACAAATACATTTGTACAAGTCCTTTCAGTAAAAAGCTTATTACAAGGTGAATTTTAACATAGTCCTGTTGTTTTTTGGATTGTTTAGACTCACTCCTTGATATGTATCCATGTTTCTCTATTTTTGTCCAACTGTTAGTTTTTCTTAAACTCTGATTTTACTACAAACTAATATATAAAAAAAGTGCAGGCTGTAAAATGTAGAATTAATGTTGAATGACCCACATATAAAATACTACCTCCTCTTGTACTCACAGCAAACAATATTCTATGGAAAACAAGGCTCAGAAATAGACTTTACAAAGTATTTCTTTACAATTACCTGTAATGGCTGTGTACCAAATAAAGGGAATACAAAAAATCCTTTGATTGGGAAGATTGGCAGCATCTATATTTTTAAATCAAATGAAGTTTAAATATGCATTAATTTATTGTCTTGGTTAAGTTGCTGCACAGTAAAAAGGAATGCTATTCTCTGAACAATAATTGGTCTGTCTCAGCTCTCAAACTGGGTCACAGACAGAATACTCTGGTATTTCTTGCTTTCTCTCTTACCTTGCTTTCTTGGAAAATTGATTGAAACTGTAATCATTATTGCACTGAGGCAGTGTACTGACAAAAACCAGTGTTCTTCATGAATGATAGATCCTGTTCTTTCATCCTGTTTTTGATGGTATCGTATTGTAGAACACCTTAAAGAAATCTGCAGTCTCAACAAAATATGCTGAAATGCACTGAATGAATACAGCAATCCCAGTTATTGCTGGAGTTTATTTTTGTTAATAAACACTTCACCTTCTGTATGGGACTGTGGTAAAATGAAATAAATTTGAATTATTAATATTACACCATTTTACAGTCATCCTATTCCTAAATATGCCAAATAACATTGTAAATATCCCCAAAAAGAAGGACTGGGGGTCTGGTGGAGGTAACAATACTGTTTTACAAAGTTCATGTGCTACATCATTTCTCTCCAGTTGTATCTCCAATTGCTCCAACAATTAAATAGGTTGGGAATAGCTTTGTAGGATGTCATAGCTGTTACCTTGTGAGCCAGAGCAGGAATGTTGTGAATCAGCCAGGCCTTTTTACTGGAATATGTGCACACTGAAAAGGTACCATGGGATCTCTGAAGGATCCTCTGCCTGGTATGAATTCAGTGACCACCAGGGCAGTTGGGGAACCTTCCTCCATGGTACACAAAAGTGTATAATATTAACAATATTATACACAGTTGGTATTTATGTTTTTGGTAGCAATGAAACTATTGATGTTGAATTGCTGTGAGTATCCGGCACAGGCAGAGGAGTAAATAGTCTGCAGGAGTGTCCCCTAGTCCTAGAGAGTTTCAGGAGAGGATGGTGCCAGCTTCAGCCAAGGAGGGGATGTCTTTATCTTCTGATTTCATGGGGTGACAGCTCAGGCTCTGACCTCTTGCCTCCTGCCCCAAGATAAGTGCACTGAGTTACCTCGGGAACCTTGGTAAGTGAATCCCATGGATTATCACAGTCAGGCCCTCTTCAGTCTCTCTGGCTTCTGGATCAGCTGCAGGACAGGATGAATTCCCTGCTGGAGTTTGCTGTCTCCAGCTACAGTCTCTGGTTGGCCAGAGTGGGAAAGCACCTTTTACACAGCTGAAGCAAAGTAAGGTGGCCCTACCTTCTCCTCATTGGCTAAGACAGAGCAAGGCTTAGAATTAATAAAAGGGTGAGACTAAGTTCAGCTCAGGCTTTGTAAAAAAGTGACAGAAGATTCATTGTCTTTGTGCTGTGTTCTGTTAGCAGCCTCAGCTTCAGTGCTTGCAGGGTACTGAAGAACTACATACTGCTGTGGTGATTTTATCTCACATGTATCCAAATACAGTCACGGGTGTCCTACCTGGAGTGCTGGTGACACATGATTCAGGGAATCCCTGGACAGGCAGGTTGCCGTGTGTAGGGCTGTGGATCTTGGTTTGTTAGAGCAGTATGAGCTACCTTTCTGTATTGCTGTATCTTCTTTATATGGAAGAAGGTGAGAAAGATTTGAATACAGATAATGCCGTTACCAGTTAATTTAAAAGACCAAATTGTGGTTTTCAACAATACTAGATCTTTCTAAGCAATGTTTGAGAAAGATAAGGATCTATTTAGAAGATGGATGTTTCAATTTCTGGCTGCCCAGAAGTGACATAACAACATTATAAATTTAAATAGGATGAGGCTTTAATAAGTCTCCTAGAGGAAAAAAAAAGGTGTTTATTAGTAGAAATGTACTAAACTACCTGCATTTGACAAAGTGCTAATGGAGGAAATTACTTCTGGAGAAACAAATCAAAATGTCAATTAAAAAAAAGTAATGGGTCTCTGAGTTGTGGGTTGTAGTTTTGGAGTTATTTAGGGTTTTTTTTCCTGAAGAGGAGTCCTGGGTATGTTTCCTGTATTGCATGCACAGCTTTTGATTTGTCTGTGTTGCCTTAGTTCTGAGTGTTAGGGGTTTTCTGGGGACCCTCTATCTGCTGCTGCGCAGTTGTATTTCATTTAGATGGGAAGCTAGCTTAATATTCTGGTCTAATGCTTTTTCTCTAATATATGTTTTGTTTTTGCACTTTATTTATGGAGCATTTTCCAATGAAGTGTCCAAGAGCACAGTGCCTGCAGCCTAAACCACCTGGCTTTGCACTTCCATACATGCCAGGGATGTCATGTCTCCTATGTCAGCAGAGACATTCCTGGTAACTGCAGAATGTTAGTGAAGTGGAAATTCCCTCTTTACAATTTTCTGATGCCAATCAGCTTTTCTCCCTGGTCACTGGGTATCCTGAGGTGCCAGGTAAGGTCAGGGTTTGCTTGGCAGGCACACTGGGAGCTGCTGGGTATGTGAAGGTTGCTCTTGCTCTAAAGGATATTGCTGTGTTCAGCTGGAGTCTGCACAGAAAGGCTCAGAGAGGGCATGAAGAGAAACAGCTTTTCCCAGCATTAAGCAGTGACACAGTGAGTGTGAGCCTGCAGTGACACACACACCTGTGCCATGACACAGCAGGAGCTGAGCCCTTCTAAGCAGTGAAACGTTTAGGTTTCACTGCTGCTGTTTGATTTCTTACTTTAGATGTGTCTTCAATTATTTGTCTGATAGCAGAATAAAACCAGCTGAGGGTAAGGTCTGGAACACCAGGAACCAAGCTGCTGAGCTGAGGTAAGAGAGGAATCCTCGAGCAGTGACCATGGCACAGGCTGTCTGCAAACAGGGGTGGCAGGGGAGACTTTACTTCTGCCAGTGTAAACTGTGATTAAGTTTTAACAAGACATCAAGTGTTTTGTTTCTGTCTGTATTCTCCAGGAGCTGAATACTGTAGCCCTATAAAAATATTACCTCTATTAAAACCTGCAAGATGAGATGCTGGACCCAAATGCACTAAAGGCAAGTGCTAGGCAAACAGAGTGTACTCGTGTCTTAATTACTTTTTGGAAAGGTTCAGAAAGAGTGTGTTCTTAAATTTGTTGCTTACAGTGAAGCTGGCAAACCAGGATTTCTTTCAAAGACTTCATTTTCAGTTGTTTGCCTCATGTTCATAGGTCTCCCCCTCAGACTGTACTTAATTATGTAGTATTGCGTTACCTTCACAGGTTGCTCTGATGTTCTAATGTGAATCTTCCACATTTAATAAGAGTCATCATGGTTTATATCATCCTTTTAGGATTTTGGGAAACCAAAATGAACTGTGGTCGCCTGATGTTTTTAATCTCTGCTCAGCCTCTTGTTGGACTCCCTTCCTCTTTTGTTTCATCAGCACTTTGAGCTGTTAGTGACCTCTTGCTTTAAAGGCAGTCACGTGCTGACACTGAGAGAGAGTTACAATTACCAACCCTGCTGGAGGTACCAAAATAATGTCCTCAACATCAAAATATGTTGCTTTAAATTATAATTAGGGTCTCCATGGGTGAATTGTTTCATAATTTAACATATTTTATTTTTCTTGACATAAATGAGATGAGGCACAGTGACAGCATGGACCTCTACCATTTCAAAATAGTTAAAGCATCATTATTAATTCTAAATTAGCTAGTGACACTAAGAAAAGTGAGGAAACACAATTTGTCCTTTATGCTGGTAAAAAACTACATTCCCAGCTTACTTTTGTAACTTTTTACTACATACAATAATGCCCAGCCACACACTATGGTTAAATATCCTTCCCATGATTGTATTATAGGACTATAACATGTTCTCTCATTTTCCACATTCTACTGAAAATGAGACTGTGAAAACATTCAACTAAGCAAAGCTAGCTGGAGAATAAAAGCCAAATAATTTCCTTTCTCTCTGAATCCAACATTACCTCTGCTCAAGCTGCTGCCATGGGGCTGCAGTCCCCAGGTGGCCCTGTCCAGCTGCAGGTACAGCCACTTCACTGCTGCAAGGCAATACTGTAGAGGTGATTTTACAGTCTCAGCAGTTCCACAAATCAGGCTTGAAGGAGCCTCCTTGATAAACTGTTGTGACTAAAATGTAATTAAACTGACTCTTCAGCACAGCATTTCATACCTCTCACCATATTTAAATACCTGTAATACCCTCTAGGGAACACTATTGTATGTGAGTACATACATAAAACATGATAGAATGCATTAATGGTGCTCACTGTGTTCCTCCCTCTTCAGGTGCCAAAGCTGCACCAGCTCCAGTTCCAGATAACCCATGGCATGGATTGTAATGTGTTCAACTAAATACTTAAAAACCCAACAGGTATGAGTTAATTACATGAAGACTTTATTTGCAACAAATTAGACACACTTGCTAAAAAAGCGGTGGATTGCAGCACATAAACTTATTGCAGAGAAGAAAACATACTCTGTAGGGTTTTCAATATTCTGGAGTATTACAGTAAGGCACTCTACATTGCATTTGGAAATCAAAGCTCTCCCCTCATCTACGAATCAACAAAGTGATTTCTGATTACAGTATTCTGTACAGAATATTCTCCCCAGGCAATTATTCCAACTTCCATAGCTAGAGCCAGGATATATGCTAATTGAATGGTAGTGAAATTTCAAAATGGAAATAGTTGTTTCACCTTTAGTTTCTGTCAGTGACATTTATATCACCCTTATTTACAGACTTTTCATTATATAAAACTATATAATGGAAACTATAAAACTATATAACATTATATAAAACTTTATAACGGATACCCAAGCTGTGACTGCAAACCAGAATGTGTCTGCTCTCCTATTGCTCCTGGCTCTGAAGAGCTAAGAAAATAAAGTGTGGGAAATGGGAGAAAATATGACACCAAGGTGGCAGGATATGATCCAAAAGTTCCTAGAAGTCAGCAGGAGTCTGCTGATGTCAAATTTTTTTGAGATTTGTTTCTGTAAAAATGTACCCCATCCATATTGTCCAGGAGGTAACAGAAATTACTAAATTAATTGATTTTGAAATACCTTCTCAAATGAAAGGATTATGCAAACACCAGTTTCTCTGTAATAAGAAAGTATTATCTGGGAGCAAAGTGAAAACTGTCAGAACAGTACTTTTCAATGACACATTACCATATTAGTGCTGCTCTTCTCCCATATTCTTCATAGGTCTCACTTTCAAAAAGAAAAACATGTCAACAACTTCCTTGTTATTTAGGACAACAACAAACTGAGAGCTGTTCTGGGACACTGCAGTCAGAAATCTGTAGTTCTGCTTGGGGAAACTTTATGAAACTGTTTATATTAATCTAATATGGAAAAACATCTTTTGACACAGCCTACTTCTGCTTAGCAAGCATATCCAGCAGCTCCTTCTCCATGCCGTGGCTGCCCAGTTCAGTTAAGCTGTAGTATCTGTGCACAACCTTCTCCTCTGTCACAACCACCACTCGAAGCCCGTGTGTATCCTGCCCCAGCTGACATCCTATAGCTGATGACACCACCATTTCCAGGCCTTTGTAGTACCCTCCAGCATTCCTATGGTAATGCCCAGAAAATACAGCTCTAATGCCTGTTAAAAAAAAAAAAAGAAAAAAAGGAGGTATTTAGTTACCACCTTACAGGTGTCACATTTACCTTCATTCTTTAACAGCTTGTCGTGCATAAAGTTAAAACTAAACTATTTACACCTGCATTTTAAGCAAATAATTAGTGAACAGTAGTAAATAATTCAAATAGTAATAAATAATAATCAAACTTTATTGTGCTCCATCAGCTGTGTTTAGGGTTACTGGACTCTGAGTTCTTTATGCCCACTGCAAGGTGTTTGTTGTCTCCCCACTGTTGCCTAGAAAGAAGGAACAGTCGAGAGGCAGCTGATTAAAATGAGATACCTGCCTAGAGAATGATGGGACTGAAACACAGGTTGAAAGGCAAGGAGCTTTATTTGTCAATTAGCATGAAGAAAATTTACTAAGGAGAGCTTAAACCTGTACACCCAAGGCCAGTGACTTTAAAAAAATAAAGGGGACAAGACAAATAAAACACATACATGAGAAGATAAGTTGTAGTCATTTCACAAGACACTGAAGGTATCACAGATGGAACAGAGCCAGGTACATCAAAGAAATCTAATAAAGCAGAAGAGGTTGTGAGTTTTAAGAAGAGAGAAAGAAAGAGGAACAGCCAGGAAAGGAAAGGAAAGGTTGATACCAAGAGTCAGGCTTGGAATGACATGAATTAACATTTATCTGGTAAGGGAATAAACAAGGCAGGTTGACTCTGATTCCCTCTGTATTTTTAATGACTTAAAGCTGTTCTGTTTCCTTTTTTTTTTTTTTAAATAGATTACTTATATTTTGGACTTTATTGGAGTAAAAAATATCATGTTTTTACAGAAATTTTGAAACAATGTGATATTAAATGAATTGTGTCATTCTCACCTCCAAACCAGTAATTTCTACTTTTTGTTTCTGCTGTCTTGCAAACATAAACAAACATATGTGTAGAAGCTGTATTCATGACTCTGAATTGCCGTTTGGATTGTCTTTACAAGTCAGGTTCATGCTGCCAAATATTTTCACCATCTCATATTTGATAAATTTTAATAAACTGTTTTTATTACTACAAAATGATGAAATCTCCTTTGAGTCTGAGTAAAAAAACCATCCTGTTGCTAAGTACTTCACTTTCCTGTCAAGGTTTACAAACTCCCTCACAAGAGAGTTGTGAATGCAGCTTCCTCCCCAAGAGAGAATGTTTTGCCCTAGACAAAGCTTTTCATTCCCAGCTTATTCCAGCCTCCTTTGTCATTTAGCCTTTCCATGCTCTGCCCATGGGTACAGCTGAGCACCACGCTGAACAGCATTCAGAGTTTGGTAAAAAAATATTCATCAGTTTTCTTGCTAATTTAATGTAGCGTGTGTTTTATTTTGAATGGAAACGAGGAGTTAGTATAAATAGCTAATTTTACAAACAGGATTTGGGATTATGTTTTGCCATGCTTAGTACAAGGTCCCTGGACCTTTGGTCCAGACTCTTACAGCTTCCTGAAGCTGCATCTAATGCTACTTTATACTGTTGTGACACAGAAAAATTACTGGACCAGATGGCTAAAATACTGGAAATTATGTTCGCAGGCCAGAGAGAGGAATTTGTGAGGCACTACAACCTTAAATGACGTTTAAAAATAAAAAGCTAGCAACAACTCATTTTGCCTTCAGACAGCAGAAATCCTGGAAGATAGCAGAGGCAATTTAAAGCCAGAGAGCTGTAATGAGGAACAGGCTATAACTTCACATGGAAATGCTTATTTCTCTAGCCAGAAAAAACCTTCCACATTTTCTCCTGCAGTAGATTTAGACCTTTTTCACAGATATAAAATGAAAAAGGAAGTAGGTGAACCCATCTTAAGACAGCTGGCTAACATCAATCCCTTGCTTTTGTGGGAGTGAGTGATCTGAAGGCTGATATAAAATAAATAAACTTGGCTCAAAGTATAGTTAAAAATTAAGCAGCTTGGAGAGCAAAATATAAATTATTCTGCTGTGTATCTGGTAAGTGCTACATGGGCTTTCATATTTCAAATCCAAGCCCTTCTCAAACAGCAAATGAGTCAAGGTAGAAAACAGAGAACGAAGCCACCTTGTCACTGAGCAGTGGTACAAGAGCCTTGTCAGCTCCAACGTGTCTGTGCCCCTGTTTTAGTGCATCAGGGCTGATTATCCTGCTCCTGGAACCACTCCTCTGGCTGCTGCATGAGCTATACTTGTGAGTAAGACAGCGGGACAACTTTGGGAGCTTGCTTTGACTCAGCTGCACAAACCCAGCAAAACTGGTGAAGTGTTTTTACATCTTGGGAGAAACCCAGTGTCCTAGGCTGACTGTATGATGCTTTTATCCCCATTTCGTCTGTTTAGCCCAGAAATAAGTTTTGCACCTTTAAGACAAGATCTGAGAGCAAAGGGGGTAGAAGGAGAAGCAAGCGGTGGAACATCTGAGGCAGTTGTTTTCAAAACATAGAGATAACACTTTCAGCATTCCTGTTCCTGGACTCAGGGTTGTCTGCACAGACAGCAGAGAGCTCTCCTTCAGTTTTTCCCCCTCTTTTGTTTTTTGGCTCATTTTTTTTTTAATTAGCTGAGACCAAAGACTTTTTTTTTTGGACTGTTCTGCTGTTGTTCGATCCGGGGACACCAGGACCATCACCCGGAGAGGGGGGGGTTCCCCCCAAGTGGCACTGCAGCCGGGACGCCAGGCCCGAGCCTCGGAGAGAGAGAGACTGAGAGAAGAACCAAAGACACATCCACGGAAAGGACTTTTTCTGGGTTTGCCATCTCTTCAGAACGGCGGGAGGTTTTGTTGTGTAGTGTTGTTCATCCTTTGTGCTTGTGGGTGTTTTGTTTGTTAAATAAATAGTTTTTTCCACTTTTCTCCAAGGAACTCTGTTTCCCGAACCAGCTGGGGGGAGGGGTGGCTTGGATCTGCTTTTCTGGGGGAACCCCCTGAGGAGGTTTCCTCCCAGATTTGCCCTAAACTAAGACACCCAGTTAGATCCCTCAAAAGGCAGTGGTGGAATAGAAAAGTCGGTGATGCTGCTACTGTAACAAGGTAACAAGGCCTTTTCAGTATTTTCCACTTTCTCTGCAGGTAAGCAGAACTACTTCAGTCTATGAAAAAATTAAGAACAAGTAAGAATCAAACCCATAGTGAGGTGCAAACCCACATGACACACTTTTAGTAATAGAAATAAGTACTTTGGAAGAGAATTAAGTTCTCTCTTTTTACTGTAAGCATCTGTGTCCTAAAGTAGCATCTTCCCACCATCCAGAGAATTTAACATTTGGGTTTAAAAGAGGAAAAGAAGCCAAGACTTTGTGTCATCATATATGTAAACCAGACCCAGACTAAGTGTAATCAGAAGGACAGAGGATACAAAACTCATAAAGGAACTGTAGTTATGCTAAAGAAAAGAAGTTCCACTTGTCTGATAATTCAAGGAAGATTTTGAGAAACCCATCTTAGACAGAGACAGACACTAGTAAAAAATTTTGTCCAGACTTCAGTTTTCAGATAGCCTTTAGTGCTAGTATTAACTCCTGTTATTGCTGGGTTACAGGATGCTACATCTTGAACAAGGAAACAAACTCACTGCTGAGTATTGACAGTCCCTGATTGGGTTTTTCTGCAGGAGCACTTTTCTGGTCACTCAGCTGTCCTGCACCCACTCTGTGAGTTAGCACAAGGAGGAAAGCTGAACCAGGCACTGCAATAATACCAAGATGATAAGCAGGCAATTTGCTTTGCTCTTGCTTTTGATCTGTAGCATAAAAAAAAATCTTAGAGATGTATGCACTCAAATTTAATTTATTAATTTCAGATGCTTTTCTGCAGTAATAATGTCAAGTTGCTAACAACAGACACTCCCCACCTCTTTCCCCCCCTCCCCCAACTCTGTGAGGAAAGAACACTGTCCTGGCAGACCTCATTTTTATAGCCTACTTTAATGTATCCCCAGGTCAGTTAAATGCATCCAGCTAAACATACAGTCCCTTCCCACTACAATAGAAGAAAAAAAGGTAGAGCAGTGATTTGTTTTTTATCACTGGTTTCTTAAACAGCAGCTGGAAAAAGCATTGATATAAAAGCTGTATGAAATGCTAAAGAACTCCTATGTAAATAAATGTCCAAAGACCAGCACCTTCAAAAGCATTCATTACTTCATTTTTTATGAAATACACAGTTATTTGAATTTAAATGTGACTGGAGGTTTCACAGTATCAATTTACTAAAAAAAGCTGGATCCATTACTGCAAGACACTATTCACACCTAATGGATTATTCATTAAAGAAAAAATGGATTAAAATCAGAATAAAGTAAAAAGCTGTGCAGACAGTTTTACAAAAAAAAAAAAAAAAAGAAAAACAATCCACATATCCTGTCTCTGTGATCATCATCATCATCTGATGTCAGACTGCATAACAACATGACACAAATTACAGAGTGTCTGCTAAGGAAAAAATGTCTTGAACTGCCAAATCAGTTTTTGATCCGAACAGGACTGGAAGCCAGAGATACAGGGCAGGCCCCTCCCAGTACCCGGCCTTGCTCTGTCTGTGCTAAAACTGTACTTGGAGCATGAAAACACCTAAACCCACCGAGCTTCATGCCTGCTACCAAACATGAGTTTTATGAATCAGTCAATATGCAAAAAAAGTCAGTATCTCTGTAAAAAAAAGTTTAGATACAGGAATTGCTTCTGATTTTAGTAAACAAAAGCTGTTCTCCTGCCATGCAATTTACCATCATTTTCTGATCAAGCACAAAATGTCCTTTTTAATTTTGATCTGAAAAAGCTGAATCTGAAAGACAAGAGGATTTTCCTTTTCCAAAGATCTGATGATAACTCTTTTTCCCTTCAGAATAATGCATCCATACTAATGAATGAAATACCTCTTTTGGTACAAGTTCTTAGAGCCCAGAGCAGCCTACTTAGCAAAAATAATTCATGATGTTACAACCAACCCAAACGAGGATTGTTCAAGAGTCATCTGATGAGATGTAATACTTACATATGTTGATAAACCTTAGACTTTTCATCAGCTCAACCATGAAACAAGCTAATATACACTTCAGTTTTATGATCATTCACATACTGCATTATGGCCCTTGGGGCTCTAAGGCCACACAGTGGCTGTGGCAAGGCAAGAGGGGAGTGCTGGGGGGAGGAATTACCAGCTCATGCAGTTCAGCATGCTCCCTTTGATGCTACCTGTTTCATAAGCAGAATCTTTACAGTACAACTAAATTTAACAGAAATTTCAAACAAAGTTCATATTTCAATTTGGATACCTTTTTTCCAAGTAAAAAACACATTATGAACACTTGACTTATGGTTTCTACCGCAGGATTTTTCAACAGGAAATTCAGATGCACCTCTGGAGACTTTCCTTCCCCTTCTCTTGTTTTCAGTGCCTGCTTTCTAAATCCAGCTCATCAGATTCATAGTGGAGCTTCAGCAAGCTCTTGTTGATTTGCATCTTCCTCATTTTAACAACTTTGGGAAGTTGGACAATTTTTACCAGCATTCCCCATCTTCTCTTTTTCTGTTGATTCTCTCTCTAAGCTCTGTGACCCACACTAGCACAATGTATTAAAAGGTGCTTTTCTTACAGAGAGGGTGTAACAGGAACTGTTCTACTGCCTCACTGGCCTAACAGGGAAAGGTGTCTACACAAGTGTCTGAGACCTGCTCTGGGCACTGCACAGAAAAGACTGACACAGAAAGGGATCAGGAAGCTCCAAGGGATCCGAGCAGGCTCAGGAGCAGCTGCCTATGTGCAACCACCACATCCTCACAGGCTGCAGCAGCCCTGATTTTATACAGATTATTCTCTGTAACTGTGGCCATCTAACAGCACTTCTGAGCTCCCAAGCAACACAAAGCAGAAGAATATTCTGAAAGAAACCAAGCCCCAACTGAAATATGCACCACCTTTTTCAACCTTGGAGATACTGAACAAAACAAGAAGAAAACTTTAGCTATCCCAATGTTGTTGGCACACTGTTGATTTTAATTCTGACAAGAGCCAGGTGAGAAAATACTTCATTACACAAAAAGAACTACAACCGAGTATTGTGCAGGAGGCAGGTTGTCTGTTAGCAGGAGAAGCTGAGGTTATTTTACAGAATTTTAAAAGTGCAGCAGATTCCTTCTACAAATTATCATTTATCACTCAGGAAAACCCTTCTGTGGCATCAGGGAAAAGGGTCAGCATGATTTTGATGCAATTGCATTGTAATAGAACAAAGGCATTTAGCTGTGTCTCATGGACAATTCCCCAGGGAGTGATAACATCCCTGTCTTAGCTTATTGTGCAGCTGCAGTCCCGTAATTCCCAGACTCCCAAGTTCCCTTACTTGGGACTCTACTGCTGTCTTCTGTAGCGTAGAAAAATGTAAGGACATGGAAGTCTGGGCATGTTTTCAACTCCATGTGGGCAGGAAAGAAAGGAGACTCAGGCCTGCCTTCTCTATGTGGCCCAACACACATCTTTTCTATTCAGTGTTTTGACCACCCTTTCAATTTCAGGAGTAGTTAAATCATGTTAACATCTCCATTTCAAACAAGAAATGCTAGCCAAATCATCTTTTTGCTTTATTCCACAAACAGGTGTATTCTGTAACCATGCAACAGTAAGATTTTGTGAAACAGGTAACACATCTTTTCTTAACTTCTTGAAAAATTTACTCTCTTCTAGTTGAATTCAAGAAATACAGACTGAGCCCCAGTCTCTAGAGAAACTGAGTTACAATGACACAGGATGGAAAATAATGCACCCACGTTTACCTTGAAATATAAAAAAACTCCAAAGAAACATGCACCTGGAAACAATTTTTCTCACACAATCACATAATACTGGGTTGTAATTCAGACTTGAACTAGTTTAAATTCCAGGGGTGTCTGACTCCAATTTCTGTAATTACACTCACTTCTATGGCTTGATTCCAAAACCCCCTGAATTCAGAAGAAGCTGTTTTCCAACTCCAGTTCCAAATGTACAAACCCCATTTTTGAGGCAGGTTTGCTGTGTCCAAAATGTGACTGGCCTCGCCTTAGCTGGAAATCAAACTGCTCAACCCAGCACTATGGACAGAGTAAAAATACAGGAAAAAATTACCAACATAAAAATAAATCAAAGAAAAGCAAGCAAATTTTCCAAATTAGAAGGAGAATGCCTGGAATAATCAGCATAGGCAATCAGTAGCATGCTTTATTTAGACTGAGCCTTCAATTAAATAAATGCTTTTCTCAGCAAAAGCAAATGAGACTGTAAAAGAAGGAGAAGGCTAAATTAGTGCAATATGAATGACATAATAAATATGTAATGGGTACAGTACAGACCTTGCCTCTCTTCCCATGCTCTCTGTAGAGAATTTTGGGAAAAAAAAGTGGTTCTGACTGAACAATGAAATTTATCACATGGTTCATGTTATCACCTTTTAAGTGCTGACTAATGAACTATTTTTTACAGTAACTGCAGACATGAATCAGTGTTCACTGGTTGATGGCTCTCCTCCCAGACTGCAGGTGAAGTTCAAAGCAAACAAACAGAGGCATTTCTTCCCAGAGCTGTGAAATATGAAATTCCCTCCTGCAGACCACTGTGAAAGCTGGCAGTTTTCACAAATGAACTGAACAAATCTAGAGAGGAATCACTAAATTGTATTATGCTAACATTAATGTGACACAATAAGTTCTTCAAAGAAAAATTGTTGGAGGTGGGAAGAGGCCTGGAAAGAAATACCATTATGCACTTTTCTCTCCTGTGCCCTTCACAAGGGTGTGGGGAGTAGGAGCAGCAGGAGACTGGGCTATTGGGACGCTCATACTGGTCCCATTACTCTGCTTTTCTGCTAGCTGTTCACGTTTAATGATAAAATTAGATTTTAAATAGAATTTTATTTATCCAAAAATCCCTGAGTCACCACACAAACCTCTTGCTCAGTTGGGGACTGAAGAAAAGGGGACAGACTAGAAAAAGCTGATCCTAGATACATTTGTCCCCAAAAGTGCAGGAGCTAGAGAGGAGCACCAGTAGAGCCTAAGTGGAAGCAAACAGGTGGAGAAGCAGTTCTGTAAAGACATTAAATTGTATTGGAGGATCTGAATGTTATCAACATGCTTGTACCCTGTCATAGTTTTCAAAGAAAGGAGAACCAAGTAAGTATCCAGGCACAGGAGATGCTACCCTGAGATGTGTGTGTACACCCCACAGGTAAGAGTACATAGGTATTTTGTAAAAGGCAATGTTTCTGGCAAATACAACCATTTAAGTCACATAGATAAATTGATCTTGAAAATTTTCCCTGGAGTATCAGGCACAAACTGGCTTTTCTCTCTTCCTTTCACTTGCAGAGTACAGCTGCTGTCTGAAGTGCTGAACAATGTGGTCGGTTCAAGAGTAATACCTTTCTCACAACAATTTTGCACTCCAAAATGATGTTCTTTCAGCTTCCCTACAAGAGCCACATTAACCACAGGCATTTTTTGCTGCACCTTTTTTCTCCCCCTGGGCACGTGGTGTACCTCATCTTTTCAAGACTCCAGTGCTACACAAGGAATGATAATATTTAGAAGGTTTTGAAAACAAAATCTCTTCAGTAGAATAGAATTGATTTTATCTCATTGCAATTTCAGAGTGCTCACATCGCCTCATCTGCCAAGCAGGTGTTACAGCAGCAAACAAAGATGTGAAAGCATCAGTCACAGCACTGTTAATAGAACTGCTCAGTGCTCAGGCAGTTCTCAGACCCTGTTATCAAAAAAACCCCAATAATTTCCCACCAACAGAGCTTCAGTAGAAGGAAACAGTCCCACTGGTAAGCACTGGGGATCAACACCCTCCCTTTCATAAGCTCTTTGGTCAGCCCTCAGTAACACACAGAATTATTTTGCATAGCCCTTTTGAAGCTCTCTGTCATCCTTCCTCCTCAGAAGAGCTGTATAAAGAGAACTGAGTAACTAGAATTTACACTGCACAGCTCTATAAACATCTCAGTAAAAATATCCCATGTACTCTTGTTTACAAACATTATCCTGCAAACGTGCAGGAAACCTCTGCCTTAAATTTGCTTTATACACTGAAGAATCAGGAGTTTGGTGCAGCTGGTGGTCAGTGGGTCTGTGTAAGTGGGAGATGAAATATTATTTTGCAAAGTATATTTATATCAAAAGCTTCTTTCTATAGGACAATACTAAATAGAGCTATATAGAAGAGGATTTTAGTGTCACTTGTTTTTCCTATATAATCAGAGGAGAAACAACAGGCACAGCCAGAGGGCAATTCCAGATCACCTAATTAGAGCACTGGTCTAAATAAGACTTTAGAGGTGCTGTCTCTAGAACGTCACTCTGTCCTTCAAGTACATTTTTGAGAATGGCTCTTGTGACCTTTCAGTGGAATTTACTTCCTGGTTTTGTTACTTTTTTCCATTTGAAAGTGATGCATTCTCAGAGAGCTGACACAAACCCCAAACAGTCCTGGATTGCTGTGTGCTCTAAGGATCAAGAAGAAGCTTTAGCCCAGTGGATAAAACTCATTTCAAAAATTTATCTGAGAACAAATATTACTTAATGTCCTTACAGTCTTTATGTATTTTGTACTTGCTGCTGAATTTCTGAAAAAAAAAACCAAAAACAAAAAACCAACAAAAAACCAAACCAAAACAAAAAACAACAACAAACAAACAAGAAACAAAACCCAAAAAACCAAACAAAAGCCTTTGTCTGTGTGTATCTCCAGGCAAGATTTACATTACCATACCTGGGAAACTGTTCTTACATAGAATATATCAAATGTGGTCACTGTATTTGTGCCATAAGTGCATAATTGCAACCTTCAAAGACGTTGATCTAAATAATTGAAGTTGAGAGTATTTAAATTATCTTAAATACTGACACATCAGCACTGAGATTACTCACTCAATGTATGGGCTTTGCCAAAATCAAGGTCTCAATGGCAGGAAGATGAAAATATTACTCCCCTGTCAACTCTGATTACACAACAAAGAAAATAATGAAACATAGCATATGTTGTCTGGTAAATTTTAGAAACAACAGCTTTCAACACTCCATGCTTTAATTTTGTGCTCAAATATATCTCAGCTGTGGATGTTCTCAGAGCTTCTTCTTCCTTTAACACTGCTCTCCTGTCACAACATTTCTAAGAGGAGAATGTAGATATATCACACTCTTTTAATGAGTAAAGGTGTTGGAAGTTGCAGCACCTCCAGTCAGAAACATAATGAAAAATACACCATTTAATGAAGTTAGGTTGTTACTTTTGCCTCTATGTACATATTAAGTACTTTTAACCACATCTGAAAAATTGCTTTGAAGACACTTGGATGAATTCAAAACTTTTTAATTAAAAGAAGCTGAAGACTGTAGGGAATTTCCTTCTGTATATTTCTGTCTCTGGTCTAGTTATTTTCTCTAAGATGCATCGTCTTTTAGCTACACAGACTACCTATATTCTTAATCTAACTCTGAAACAAGATCCTTTTTCAAGTCTGTTGGTGAAAAACCATCTATTAATTTAGGCTTTATTCAACAGAAATCTTAAACAAGTTCAGGCATTTGCTTAAATGCTTTAGTTGATTTGTGCCATTAAGAAACATTTATTACTACATTGTATTAAGTAATATAAATAATGCTTAGTGTGTCAGTGATGGTCCTCAGGACAGAAAGTCTTTAAAAGATTGTCTATAGCTCACCAAAAATACCAATACTTTTCAGGTCATAAAAAAAATATTTAACATCCCAAGAAAATTTTACTGGAATGAGATATGTAAGAAAAAGTAGGTCTTCTATTATATAAACTGCCTAATTTGAAAACTTAATTTGCTGCTTATTTTTATCAAAGACACGTGACTTGCAGACCAGATTTTTGGCTAGACTATTACTACTTCTTTATTTTCCCTACAATGCTATGAGGAAACCTATTTATATCAGCACTGTAAAATCCTTAAAAGCTGAATATGCATTTCATGCAGCAGAGTTGAGTGACTCCAGCAGATCTTACAGATGAGAACGTCAGGTCAGCTCTTTCACTATTCTTGCACATGGGTTTTTTTCTGTACTTCTGCATGTAGAAGAGACAGAGCTTTGACAACTTAGGTTAAACATGTAGAAGTTATACCAATATACCTTCAGAAAGGTATCTCTACTTAAATGCTAAACTCTGTTCTCAACTGAGTTGGTTTTCACTGTGATTGAAATCACATTTTCAAGGACAATAGTTGCTATAATGCATTTTTAAAAAAATGGTCTAGTAGGATTTCTTACACATGCAGCTTACAAGTATGGTTTAACTTTGCACAGTAGTAATACATATTTACAAGTGCCAGATTTTCAATTATAAATATTTATCATAAGGACATGATTTTATCTTTAATTAGCCCAACTGTTAAGGACACTTCTAATGTGAGAAATGTAATTCAGTATTTCATACCAGATGTAGCCTCTACAGCTAATCTTTTATCTCTGCTTGTAATGAGTAGATACTTACACCAAACCCATTATATAACATGGGAATGATTAGAAGAGAACAACCACAGAAGATCTGGGCTTTGGAATTAAAAATAAGGATTTTCTGAAGTTGCATACCTCACTTTAAAGCACCTGTGCAATATGACCATATTTTAAATATCTGATTATTTTCTACACAATCCATATGAATTTCTTTGTTCTCAGAAAGACCGGAATGACTAGATTGTCTTTCCTTTCCTGTACCTCTCTAACCTGCTGAGTTATGGCTGCATGTTTGACATGAATAAAAATATGAGAACTGGGATAATTCCAGGTCTGATCCTGGGTTAAACAACTGAAATATGATGCCTATCTAATAATGCCAAACACCCTAAACCATGCGTGTTACTGACATAATGACACAACAAAGGTGGTTACAAGCACTGAAACGGCAAGGGAGAGAGGGAGGGAGGGAGGCAGGCAGGAAGGAAGGCAGGAAGGCAGGAAGGAAGGCAGGAAGGCAGGAAGGAAGGAGTAACAGAAGAATAGTGGCACCCTGGTGATCTCCTGAAAAGGCAGACTGACTTTCTTTCTCCAGAATAAATAGTTATACCAAATTTCTAAATTAAAAAAAGCAAGGTATGTTGGAATTTCATTAGCAATATTCTGTGTTTTAATGCTCTAAGAATGCATGAAGTGAACTGGGGGAAAACCAATTTCACATCTAATGATGTGCTAAACTTGATTATTCTTTGTCAAAGCAGAAGTTCAGAAAGCAAGTGGTGTCCTTACATCTCCGTGCTTCTACCCCACTATGCCAACAGCCTCTCTGCAATCCGCTGAGACCTCAGTGGTCTCACAAAGGCTGCTCTTCAACAGAATACTACATGGAAACAGAACGCACCCGTTACTAAGGAAACTCCAAGCCAACTTTTGATGCAGCTTATTTTTCTCAGCAGTCTGAGCTACTGAGCTGCCTGTTCTCTGTATTCACTTCATTAGCAAAATGTTTGATTATTGGCTTGCAAATGTTACCTACTGACTCAGTGTATAGTAACAAGCATGCAACCAAGTAACAAGATTAGTGTTTAAACACACTCATTAAGGAACCGAACAACTTATTAGAGATGGGAGTGAGGGACACGAGGAGAAATGATGGAGGGACCAGAAAGGTGGCACAGAAAGGAGTTTGGGAATTTCTTTCCTACAGTTGTATTGCTCACTTCCCATTCCATTCCTTTCCCCCATCATTTGAAGCGTTCCCAACTTTTAGTTGAGCCTCTGGACACCCTTCTAAGAAACACGACAATGTAACAACAATGTTACAATTATAAATGTTTTGCATAATTTCTTTTACATCTTGATTAATTATATTCCCAGTATTGAGTGTTGTCAAATGTTAGTAAACCAACTGGATGACAGAAAATCCTGGAACAGAACTGCTTTGGTTCTCATATTAATGCCAATTTCCTGGGATACACCTATGAACTAGGAGATGCTGCAGTCCATGGTACACAGGCAGTCACAGCTGCCTAGCTCTCCAGAGCAACCACTGACACAAAAATGAAAAAAGATATGAGGTGCTCTCAGCATGTCTCCTTATGGGGAAAAAAACCCCACTTGTAAATCTTGAATCTGCAAATATATCAGTGCCCCGGAGAGCCCTCAGATAGCTGTGAATTTTGGCCCCACTGATTGGAACCAGTAGGAGATTGAGAGCTTGGAAATTAGGCTGAGTTGGACGAGGCCAGGCTTAACAATTACATGGTAAATTAGGAACAAGATCATAAAAAAATTGCATTGTTCAGTAATCCAAATAATGTGCTCTCTTATAGATACAGAGAAAATGACATTCTGACGCAGCGATGGCAGGAAGGTTTGAGGGACTGGCACACTCCAGGAACATGAAGGCAATTACCAGGAAACAATGGGAACAGCATGGAGGAGTAGCTGTGCACTGTGTCTGTCTCCATGGCGCTCAAGTGGCATCACACGAAGCTGAGGGATTTGGTACAACTACTCATTTAGCACATGCTCCACCTGCCCTTCATCCCAGACATGGCCCCCATTAGAAATGGAGGTGCAAAGGATTGATTTTAGCAGAGTAAGACTTGTTTTAACACTGAATAAATCTGGGGTGCATTACACTCTTGGTTTAAAATTGGCTCAGTGTGGGAGAAAACAACCTCCAAGGTAATTGTGAATTCTGTTTCCATGTTTTATGTAAAACATAAATTCTGTGTTTTCCTCCTATGGCAATACCTGATCTTCCGCTCTGTAGGCAGGAAAAACTCAGGTTGTCTTGTATCTGTCAGTACTTGCAAAATGGAACCCTTGCTATTTATGTTAAGGAACTTCTCATGTTTAGCTTTTTACTTTTTACTCGAAGTTTTAAATTTTGTTTGGTACTTTTTACAGGTGAGTAGATTCAGTTGATGATTTTGATCTAAGTGAAACAATGAGGCTTATAAGCTGTATTAAAAAATTCCCTGAAAACAGTACCATTTAAGTTAAATGTATTTTGTCTGGCAGCAGAGCCATTAACAATTTGAAACAAAAATTCAAGGGTAGGAAAGTTTGAGAAAATACCTGCTTTATGAAACTTTTCCATTATCTCCTGACGAACTGCTTTATCCAAGTTGAAATAATCGTTGTCTTCATCAGGTTTGCTCAGAAACAGAGGGATGTGCTGAAATACAATTATATGCTTGCATTTCTGATTTGCAGCAACAGCCAGTTGCTCATCAAGCCAGGCATCCTGGGCTTGCCTTAACTCAGGGCACTTGGAAGAATCAAAGTATAGCTGAGAATTCAGCACAAGAAAGAAAACACCTCCAACCCAAAAGCTGAAGTAGTCATCTCCCCAGTTCTTGCAATAGTCATCTATGGTTTCTCTTGTTGGAGTATTGCCAATATCATGATTCCCACTGACAAATACCAGTGGTATGTCCTGGTCAGTGTTTTTCAGAACATCCTTTAAATCTTGCTCTTGGTTTTTTTTCCATCGGGTTCCTAAAGGAAAGAAAAAAAAAAACCAAAATATTTGAGTGTTCATGTTTTTTTCCTCACCTTCACTGTTAGCTTTTGTTTATGGTTCATAGTAAGAAAATATTGTGAGTTAGATGTGATCATGAAAACATCTCCACTTTATCCTTGTACATCCACCCAGCCCTGTCCCTCCCTTACCAAGGCCTCAACCATTTTCAGTAGCTGGCATCAGCATCAGCAGTAGGTGATGCCATGGTCACTGCTTTGCACCAGAAGCTTCAGCTGATTCTTTTCATCTACAGACTGATGATGTGGTGAAAAAATGTAGCAGCCTTGGATGCTATAACAGCACAAGGGTAAAAACCAGATCAATTTCTGGCTTATATTTCATGGCTGTGCAACAAAATTAAGGGTTGTTTGGTTTGAGTTTTTTCTTTTTTTTTTTGTCATTACAAAAACTATTTTAACAGCAAAAATTTAATCAGTGTCTTGTGGTGACTTATTTATATGACAAGTCTCTTTCAATAATAAGCATGCCATTAATTAAAAAAAAAAATGTAGTTGTGTAGTTTGCTAGTTTTCCCTGCATCTCTGCCTTTATATTGATAGGCATTTCCTTACAGGTACTCTTCTGGATGTCAGGAATCTGTCCCTGCCCAGGAAGATTTATCTTAGTGGCAGACTGATTTACAATCACTGAAAAAAATTAGAAAGGAAGTTTTAAAAGGGAAGTTATTTTCTTCTAGTGATGACAGAGGTTTCCTATGTTTTCTAAAGACTAATCTTTAACTAGAGGCCATTGATATGATTACTATTAATGAATTAAATGAACACGTATAAATTTTACTTGTCCTGCAATACATAACACAGATCTAGCATGCGCCCATTTCATAAATAATTCCATTTTTTAAGCAAGAAGTTGTAACAGGATTTTTACAACTCTGAATTCAGGTTTCTAACATACACTTGCACACAGGTGTATGCCAATCAATCATCATGTCCTTTTAAATTGTCTTCTACTTTTCTAACTACACACATACTTTATACGCAGAAATGCATAAAGGGGTGCAACTATGAGATAAAAGGGGTTTTTACAATTTCTTCAAAATACTTATGATGCATATGTTGACAAACACTGACCCTTATCAACAAGTATTTCGTTCTACATACCCTACAGTTACAGGCTTTAGTACCACCTTATTGCTGTTACTAGAATTCTACAGCTTTAGAAAACTACTGAGAAAAAAAAAAGTATTAGGTCTAAATTGTGGCTAAATATAAGGATATTGATATGAGGTGCATAAAGTCAAAATCCACAACTCTCTTGGTTTAACTGCTGCAGAGGGTACAAAGTTATTGTAGGAAAACTTTTGAGTAACTTGACAAATACTGGGCATATGATACCCAGGGAAGTCTAGAAAGTAGCAGAGAGCAGATCACTTTTTGGGGTATATTAATGGTCAATTTAGGCTGTTCTTGTTAATCCCAGAAAAAAACAGGGCAAATAACATCTATATTACTTCAAGAAGCTGAATCTTAGAAAATGAAACAAAAAACTCAAATAAACCTGACACACTGCTGTCTATGAGGTAAGGAACCTGGCTGAGAGCACTGCTTTTCCTGCCACTCCCCATCTTCCTATGGAGAGTTGGAAATATCAAGCCCTAAATATCAAAATGTATGTGGGAGGAGGGCAGGGAAATGTGAGGGGGGAAGGCTCTGTTCAGCTCTATGTAAACACATTACACCATGTTAAACTCCATGCTATCACTTTGGGAAATTTAGCTAACGGTTGCAGAGTATAAAGACATTTATGCAAAAGTTACAGAAATAATTTGCAGAATTATGTATACCTCTTCCCAGCGGTGAAATTCAAGCTCTAGAGACTAACACTTAGATTAGATTTGTCGACAGCAGGGCACTGATTCCCTCATTTAATGAAATATTATTTCTATAGCAACAGAGAAACATATTCAGTGTTTATTGCAGAAAACAGATTGCTCAAAATGGAAAACAAGGTCTCTGCCCAAGAGCCTAGGAAATCATACTAAGGAGAGATTGGTTTAGAACAGCTGCATCTTGGCTTGACCTTTTCTTGGTAGAAGGTCAAAACAACTTCAAAAGAAGAGAATCCCACAGAGATAAAGGTGGGGAAAAGTGGAGGAATGTCTCAGGACCCCTTGGTGCAGTGCTGGAGAGGAAGGGCTTGGATGTACCACTGGCCCTGAGCTGCACAACCACAACAATGTGTGCCACAAGGAGCCCTCGTGAGGCACCTCCCCCTGACTTTACATCTGAGGTAAGTAACAGGTAAAGAAGATAAAGACGGGGTAAAGAAGAAAGCCACTGGAAAATTAAATGGTCCCTGCCACCGCATAAAAAATACCCTTTTAATCTCTCTCAGGCACAGAGCTATAATATCTAATTATTCCAATTATTATGAAGAACATTTATGTTTGATGGACATGTATTTCTTTGGCTTAGAGGGAGCTTTGTTGTAGGTGAATAGGGAAATAATACAGTGCCAAAAGGCAATACAAAAAAAGATTATTTGTGAAGTGCCAGAGTAGATGCAACTGAAATAAATTTCTGTGATGTTTATCCTGGCATCATGTGCAGTGACATTTTTAAATTCCAGGCCACAATTTTCTGTCTTTATGTTAGGTTGTGTAAATAAAGTCTTGCCCTGAGATAAATGACTTCACAAATTAATAGCCCATAAAGGGCAGCTTGGCTTTTATGAAAAGAATGAAAGTGAGAACTGTTGCTGGTGCAGTTGTGTGCAATTTTCCACAGCTTCCCAGTCTATTATTTTTGAAATCTGAGTGATGTGAACAGGAGCATAAAGGTGCAATGTCACTGTGCCTGTTGCATGACAGCCTTCTGTTGTGTATCCCTGTTTGCCTCAACACCTCCAGTGTTCTGTCCTGCACTGCTTAAAGGAACCAAGACAACCAGCCTTCTTCGCACACTGAAAGAGCAGATTTCAAGAAAGTACTTTTACAGCATTTTTGCTGAAGCTGTCTTCAGTCAGCAGAATTACAGATTATTCTGTCAAAGAAATAATCCTTTAGCTACTAATCCTTAGTTACTGTTTCCTTTGGTACTCCACAGAAGGGTGCACCACTCTAAGATCCGGCTGGGTTTAGTTTTTGTAAGACACAGCTATTAAGAACAACGTAAAGCACTGCTTCCCCCCAAACTGTACCTGCAATGCTGACAGCAATTTTTGTATAACGCAATCCTTCCCATACAGTAACCTCCACCAACAGTAACTTTTTCTCCAGAAGTATTCCAAATGAAAAATTATCAATAAATTAACAACAGCATCAGTTTTTCCACTGATATGAATCCAAAGGGGGAAGGGGGTGGTTATGATGGCATTCCTGGGTTGGTGTTAGGAGAAGTCTAAGTACTCCCCCCAAGGCAGGAGAAGCCTTTAGCTCAGACATCTTTAGCCAATTTAGCAATGTGCAAAAACGTGACACAATAATTTCCTGGATTTCTCATTACTTGGTCTCAGTATTTTAATGTTTCCTAAGTGTCCCAAACTTAGAGGAGCTGCCAACACATTGTTTTTTAATGGAATGCACAAGTTTTCAGTTTGAGGAAGAAAAAAAGAAAAATTAAGTTTTATGCCAGCAACACTCTTGAAAGGCCCTGATATGACAACTGCAATCTGTTTAACATTTAACCCAAGAGACTATCAAAGAACAAGTAAGAGCTACATTGCAGACAAAAATACTGTACAAAATATCAAATAGAAATAGCACCTACATTTGATAAAAGCAAAATAGAAGATGTCAAAACACCACCGATGAAAACAAGATTTAGAAAAACACTGGGCCCATTCCTTCTATAAGTTATGATGGTATCAGGAGAAGTATTCCGACATCAAAAGACAACTAATTATTCTTGAAAGCAATTACATGACGTTAAAAACCAAGAACAGATAGATTTGTGTATTTTCCTGGGCCTTACAGTGCATCACAATTGCTAAAATCGAAGAGTCTAATTATTTTGAGCACTTCCTATTCTTGAGAGATTTGTCCTGTTTAGTGTGTTTTCATGACTGGCTGCAGTTGCCCTACTCCTCCATTTAGAGGACCGCTCCTAGCACTATTCCCTAAATTTCTAAGGAGGAGGGGAGTTGAAAGGTATACTCAAACATGGGTTTTTTTAGCTGCTGGAGGAAATGTAACTGCTATCCCCACCTCTGTGTGAAAGCAGTCTCCTGTCAAACCAGGACTGCCTTTCATCTCTTCTCTTGTCTTGGATATCTGGCTGTTGGCTCCAGATTAAGAGGGTTACAAGCAAGATCCTACATCGTCCCTGTCTGCTGGCCCCTCCCCAGGGACAGCCCACTGGTGCCCCTGTCACTTGGAAGACATCACAGGTCCAAATCCAATGGTATCATAAACACCACATTGTAGCTGCCAGGCTCCTTCTGCAATTGCATCTGATTGCTATGCACTAACATAAACATAAATCTGAGCTCTAACCTTGCCACTTCTCACAACACCAACCCACAGCATCCACTCAGAGCACTGATGCAGATGGGGCTTCCCCACCGCAGAGCTCTGACACTGTTCCTCACTGTGCTGCCTTCTTTCCTGCCCTTCCCCATCTCATCAATACAGGTGACTCCTCTTGACTGCCAGGGCCAAACTCTTCCCTCTACTCATCTGTTCATAGCTGACCATCCCAGAAAAGCAGTGACTGTCTCCTGGGCCATGAGCAGAATGAAACATCACCATGGTCTCCACGTTCTTTTTTGTCCTAGGATGCTACAAAAATGTGATAATAGACAGGGCACTGCATAGTAAGGAAAGACGTCGCTGGCCACCCAGTTCAGCTTTACTGTGCTCTTCATTGTTTCTTGTTTTAAATTTAAAAGTTTCCCCTCTGATGTCTGCTGTAATGAACAAATGGAACACACTGCATCATTCCAAATTATTACATGCAAGAATAAGCTTATCCATTTTAATAAACCTATTATGGTCATGTTCTGAAATAGGTTTTTGCTTTAGTCTGTGCTGTAATAGCTAAAATGTCTTCTCTCTCTTCTTTAGACATATATATTTCTAATCTTCAAATAGCCTGAAGATAATTTTATGACGAACAAAACAATTGTGCAGCTAAAAATAATGTAAATATGACTCTATTCACTCCTGAACAAACTGACTGACTACTCAGTGTAACTTAACACAAATGAAATTTATTATATAACTTTGGGCATTAAAACAAGAAGAAATTTTAACTTCTTAATTTTAAGCTAATAATGAACAATAATTACATTAAAGCAATGACAAAACCCCAAACTGAACAAGGAAGCCTATTAGGGGATCAACTGCTCCTGGTTTCAGTGCATGACAATAAATATAATGACTGCAAATGCTGACATTTTTCTAAGTGCCAGCCACACAGATGCCCACTTAACAACCTCATTCATGGCATTTACTGCTCCATGTTCTGCTGTGAAAATAAGTATTATCCTTCACTTAAGCTCAACTCTGCTCTTATCCTTACTCATCTCCCTGCAACACAGAGCTGTCACAGCAAGCACAGGCCACCACTGCCTTTGGGTCTGTGCTTCTGATGAAATCATCACAAACAGGAAAAAACTCCTCAGTGCTATAGTACCAAAACCAAACTTAGTTAAAAAAAACTTCATACAAAGATCTAGTACTTGTACTAGATTTTTAGTACTGATTCTAGTACTTGTATCATAAAATGTAAGAGTTGAGAAAATTGTGTAACTAATTACATCTCCAAGATTTTAATATCTACAGATATCAATCTGTCAATCGGATTTCTAAGTTCAGCTGTAGACTAGACTAGAGAACATGGTCTAAAATACAAATAAATATATACTTGCTGAAGATGAAACATTTGCTTCTGACAGCCCAGTGGTGACTCTGCAATATAAGCCTGTTGGACATGCATGGAGATCTCAGATGCTTCCCTACTCCAGGCCAATTAGAGCAAATTTAATTTCACAGTAAGCTGTTTGAGGCTTTGAACGTTCCATTAGGTTTTACTAGAATCAGATAATTACTACAAAATGTTTATTTATGCAACCACAGTGACATTTCTTTTAACAGTTTTTATTAGATGTTTAACAAGTAACATTCTACTTACCCAAATTCTTAGCCATTATTAATTAACATTGGTGTAAGAGTTTGGAGAGGAAAATAGCCAAGAATCATTTTGGTTTGGATTCCATCCTACCAAGCATACCAGAGTTAGGTTACAATAGCAGAAGAAATGGATGCAGTGAGTTTATTTAGATTAAGCTACCTTATTGTCAGGAAATTAGGTCACACCTAAACACTGCCCTACTGATCAGGCAGTGACATATTAATAGAAATGTTATCTTGCATTCAAACAAATAAAACCTTTACCTATACCCTGGTTCAGTATAAATATTTTAAAGCCTCTACTTCTGCTTTGCACCTAAAAGTCGATCTGTGTCTTTTCTACTTCATGCTCTATTACAATTCTCCACTGACAAAGACTCAGGAATTGGGATTTAGCTGACAATTTTGCTGAAACTGCAAGTGACACTGGAATACAGCTGTCTCCTCCCCAGCTGTGCCACGCTGCTGGGAGTTAAAAAAATACACAAACTTGCTTTTGTTAGTCAACCAAGCAGCCAATTCGAATGGCAAAAAAAGCAAATATAGTAAAGGTGAAATGCTTACAGCCATTTTCAAAGCTGGAACCATATTTTAAGACACTATTTTTTAACCTGCTCATATGCCTGTTATATGGACAAATCAAACATCAGCATTCATGCTCTTGCCTTCTAGATGAGAAAGGGAATTTTTTCAGAATTATTATATTTTTAGTTAAAATTAAAATCTTACAAAATAGATCCTCATATACATGCCTCACTTAAAGACAGAGCAGCCTAATTTTATCTGGACAATTTTTTTTTAATTCATGATCCTTTGTTTCAGCAAAATTGGTTATTTAATGGTAGTTTAAAGCAATATTAAAAGCAGTTCACAGATTTTTTTCCTTTATGGCAGGTCTTACCAGATCACTGTATATAGCATTAAGAACTTGAATTGGACCTGACATTTCTCTGTAATTTATTCAGTTCACAAATGTATAAACGGCAGCTTATGCATTTGCATGCAAATTTCAGCATTACATTCCTATCTCATCCTGTGTGCAAAACCCACCAGCAGCAGATCTCCAGCTCCCAACACCTCGGTCCCTGCAGTGTGACCACACCAGTCCCATGTGATGCAATAAAGCACGAGTGCAGCACCTGCCTCACCAAGGACAGCTCAGCTGGCTGCAAAGCAGCTGCAAACATACAGCTCTGCACAGCAAAGAGCTGGGCAGTATTTCCTAACAAGGAAGAACACACATGGGCAAATGACTGTGGACTTTACCAAGTGCAATAGAAGTGGACATTTCCTCAACGTTCCTTTTTAGTGGATCCCGGACCAAAAGACAGGTTGGGCTTCCTGGGACGTACCAACTTCAGCTCTTACACAAACCCAAGTATTCACTGACCTTTCCTGACCAGCCCAAGATGGTTTTTTAAGTAAGAGAATTCATAACATTCACAAATGGATTTTAAACAATAATGCTTTGACTAGGAACATTTGCTATGGTTTGTGCTTTCCCAATTTAGAAAATTAAGCAAATTAAAGAGGCTTTTTTCAGAGTTACCCTGTAAGGTGTTTGCAATTATACGCTGCAGCCTGTGTCTCAAGATTTAGCATCTATAAAAACCTACACTTTTGGAGGGAGTCATGTTAAGGCACTCCATATTTAACAGAAACAAGAGACAAATATTTTGGACCATACCAGCTGCACATCCAATTTGGGCATGGGAAAGAAGCTCAAGCTAATCCAGTTGGTGATTCTCCCAGGAAAGAGGATGCCTTCAAATGCTACAGTGATTCTAAACAGAAATGAAGCCATACCACTGTCTGGCCACCAGAACCATCAGCTCTGATGTTCCTCAGCTCTGCAGATTGTCTATTCTGAATGTAAATAACTTCACTCTCCTCTGTGTCACAGCTCATAAGAAGGACTAATTGTATAAAAGCCAGTATGCCCATCTCATCTCGTATTCTGATCATCAAATTGTCAAGCAGGAGTCAAATGGAGAAGTACTGATGTGAAAACCTGTCACTTAATTCCTGTCTAAATATGAACTCAGAATCCCAGCATTTCACACCTGTTTTTAAAATCTTGTTGCACATCATTGCCTGTTTTATTATATGAAGAAACACTGCATGGGAGACAGGATAGGGTAATTTTGAGGAGACATGCAGCCAACAGTTTCACTTTTCACATAAAGAACATACTGTTGCCCAAAATTGTAATTAGCTGAACTGAGCTGATGTGCCTTACTGAGGCTTTTTGGAGGAGTTAAGAGTGTTAGTGGAACGTGCGAATTCCTGGGGGAAAACGCAAACCGGTGATGCACACACAGAGAGATACAGACACACAGAGCACAGCAGGCAGGCAGGAGCTGGCTGGCACCAGATTGTCCCAGAAGAGTTGGGGCACCTGGAAGCAGCAGCAGGACAGCCACACATCCCGGCTCTAGGCAGAGGTCCTTGATGCTTGAAGCAGAGAAAGCAGGGAGAGAGACAGAGGAAGGACACTGGGGCAGGGAGAGCACTTGCATCTCCTGTAGTCTCACACTGATTCTGTCAGTGATAATTCTTTCCCAAATTCATGACTGCGCTTTTTACAGGATGCCAGACATCGAAGGTAAGTCTGTACCTTTCATCACCACAAGCTGCTGCAGCTCTGGGGCCTTGCCCGGCTGCCTGACTGCTTTTTTCCCCCTATTATACAAAGTAATCTTCTGGCAGCTTTCAAGACTGCAGTGCCTCAATGACCACGAACACATCAGCAATGAGCTGTGTACAGTTGGGGCACCTCTGTTTTCAGCTTGTGTATTTATCGTCAGGGCCTTTTCTGTCAACGCCTGTTTAAACTATTCACAGTAACAACACGTCCGGGCTCACAGCCTGAAACACACATTAGATGGCACAGTAAAAACATGAAAATATGTAACAGACACAATCCTGGAAGATCTTACAATCCAAATATGGCCCAACGAAGAGAGTGAGAGACAGACAGCAAGCACACCAAGGAGCAGTACGAAAACATTATTAAATATGACTGCAGCTCTGCAGAGCTGATTGAAACAATCAGATGTTTTAGCTTGTTCAATTTAGAAAAGATACATCTATAAAGGCACAAACGGTGAAATGTGTTATAAATAACAATTTGAAAACCTTTAATTGAACATTTTAATAATATAAAGCAAAGGTAGAAAAAAAATAGACAAATGTCATTACTTGGGCTTAACTGATGGAAAATGCTGATGTGAGATTATAGAGCACTGCATGACCTGGGTAGGGAATGTGTATCTTAGAGATTATTATACCTTCACATTAACTAACGGAATTAGTACAAGCGTTCACAGTGTATTTCAAGTGCCATAACAGTCAATTCCAGTGATTTTGATTTCTTGTAATTAACATAGACACACAAATGAATGTAAAACTGCAAGTATAAACATTACTTGCTCACTGATCCATTATCACACTGCTAACAGATCAAGCTTAATCAAGTTCTATCAGGTTTTTTGTGATTATATACATTATTAGACAAGTCTCATTTCATTTAGTCTCTAAACAGTTACATTTGATTACAGTCAGAAATAAGTAAGAGACTTGCTGTCTTGTTCTTTTACCCATGTAGCTAGAACAATTAACGAAAAATAATTAAACACCTGGTCTAAATACATCACATAAATAACTTTCCTGGCTAGAACTATCAAGTTACTGACAGCAGTAGCATCATTAAAAATTGCAGTTAAACAATTTCCTCTGAAGGAATTCGGCCACTTAAAAATAGCTGCTGGATTCTCAGCTTCACAGTCAGTGTTTCTCAGTGGCTTCAGCAGGGTGACCTTGGCTGCCAACAGCAGCATTCTCTGCGGCTGTCACAAAAGGTGTTGAAATGCTGATGCTGTTTCCTGGACACCAATCTACACTGGAGGTATGGGATGGAGAAGGAAGCACAATGATCATGTTAAACTGGAACAGGAATGACAGGCAAGAAAGAAGGTGGGGGAGTTTGCCCCATGTTTGGAGGGCCCTGTTCTATGGAACAGACACCAACCTCATTGAACTTGAGTCAGGATCAGGGAAGAGCTCAGCCACTAAAGGTGAGATTTTGCTACAGACCACATAAAAAGGGCAAAAGAATGGATTAAGTGTGCTATGAGCAACTTGAAAAAGTCTCCAGATCGCCCTGACTCTTATGGCATACCAACCTCCCTGACACCTGCTGACAGCAATCCAGGAGATCTGAAACCCAGGAGGCCATCTGGGACAACCCCTTGACACAGACAGGCCAACCAGGGCCTGCTCTCCTGGCCCTACTACTCACAAACACAGGAGTGCTGGGGGATGTGTTAATCCTGGCAGCCTTGGCTGTAGCAGCCTCCAAGGTACAGTTCAAGATCCCGAGGGGAGCAGGAAAGGCAGAGAGCACAGCTGGGACCTCAGGACAGCAGGCTGGCTTATTCAGGGATCAGCTATAGGATCCTGTGTGAGGCTGTTCTGAAAGCAAGAGCTTGAGAGGGTTGACAAGTCTTCAAAGGCACAGTCCTTCTGGATACTTAGGGAAGGCAGGGGGAGAGAGAAAAATGTAGGTTACAAGGAGAATAATCTGGCTAAATGAGGAACTCATGCATGAGAACCAATGAAAAAAGGACATAAAAGGGAGTTGGAACCAAAGACATACTTGAAAGGAAGAATACTGAAAAAGTACCTGGGTATGCAGGGGTGCTGTCAGGAAGAGCGCTCTGAAGGCTGCAACTAGCAAAGGGCAGCAAAAGCTTCTACTGCTACTTTAGCAATAAAATAATAAAGAAAATACAGCCCACTGCTGTGTGAGGCAGTGACAAGTGACAGGTACTCAGCTTCCTTTGCCTCCCTGCACTGAAATGTTCTGCCAGAGCTAAAGGAGCACAGGAAACACCAGGGACGGAATCAGTATCTCCTGGAAGGTTTCAACCCAGGCCATCATCCCATGGGACGGACAGGATGAATCCAAGAGTATTGAGAGCACTGGTTGATGGCACTGTGAGGCACCGCTCTATAACCATCAAAGGGCTGTGGAGCTGGGATGTTGAAGTCTGGATGAGTGGAGAACAAGATGGCTGCTGGACTGGAACTGGACGGTTTGGCTCGGGGTGTATTGGTAATGGAACAATATGGGAAGTTTTCATAAAACAAAACAGGCTCCAACTTGAAATGAGAACAGTAACATTTTTAGAAATAAATTTCCAGAGTTTTAGAAAAATGCAGTCAAATAAACACATAATCTGATCAGCAATATTTTACAGATTACCATTTTTGTCATACTAAATAATATTATACTTAATGCACACCAATGCCTTCAGAAGGAAGTCCTTCATTGTCATGGTGTATCCAAGTGTAAGCATCAAGTTCACAGAAATATATCCACTGTCATAGTTGCACTATAAGGTATTGCTTAAAATTCTTGATGTGATTGTACCACAATATTAGTGTTACCAATAATAGATATCCTATTCTTGATTATGTAATCAAGAAAAAGTTCTGGAAATAATATTCAGAGTAGAAACTACTTTTAATCAGCAGCTAAATACCAAGATATGATTACTTCGTTGCTCTAATGACATCTGTAATGGATTCCAAGTGCTGTGGCTGATTGCTTCCCAGCTGATCAGGATTCTGCTCATCACTTCTAGCTGCTGGAATTCTGAGATTTCTTGGAGTTCCTCTGCAAAAGGCTTCAACACTGGTTCAGCTAAATGGCTACAGTGCATGCTTTAAAACATTCCATCAAAAAACTTTACCCTTAGTACTCCATGATAGAATGTTTAAGAGAAAAGAGGATGATCTGTGTTACCCACTCACTTTTTATTGCCAGGCATTGATTAAAAAGCTGTATAATCTCCCTGTCCTTTTAGGCAGCTAGTCCAAGACTGTTAATCCACAGGTATCCGCACCATAGAGCAAGTCACTGTTATCTCTGTCATCAGTTTAGACAGAAAGACAAAGGGCTGTAAAATTGTACTTTTATGTACAACCTAACAGTCGAATTGTACTTGTATGTTTATCAACGCATGGCAGAGCAAGCCATTTGTAGAAACACAAAGGTAATAATGAAGTAATTGTTCCAGCTGAATATTCTACAATTCCTTTTAATAGGATTTCCTTAACCACTTTATATAACTAAATGATAACACAGGCTTGAAAACCATTAACATAATTTCAACCACCAAGAAATTATTAGAGAAGTTAAAATATGGTGGCTCAAGTGAGGTAATCATAGAATCATTGAATCATTTAGCCTGGAAAAGACCCTTAAGTTTACTGAGTAATGAACTGCTCTTTCTTGCAATTTCTTGCAAATTGCCCAAGGCAGCTTCAAATATTTATACAAGCACAGCACATCCATCACACAATACAGGTGATCTCACCAGTACAATCCACTCAGTTTCTTTCACACGTCTGTTAGCAAAATGAATAATGCTAATGTTTTGCAAAGGCCTGACATGTTTGTATTTAAAACATTACTGAGTCTGAGACATACGCTGGTAAAAAGGGACAATAATGACTACAGAGAACCACTGCTAGAAAAAAAAACCCCAACCAAATACAAGTACCACACACAAGACTTAGTGTATCCAGCCATTCAGTACCCAGGGGAAGTCAGAAGATTGCTGGCTCTCCAGTTCACACTTAAACAGAGAACCCTTAGAATAATGTTTCAAGTCAAAAGTACTCAGAACTTTGCACTGTTTTATAAGTATCTGAGAAATATCCAGGTAAAATGAAACTAATTTAGCCTCCTGGATTATTTAAATTTTTTGAGTGCAAGATCCTTTCCAACAGGATGTGCAACACTCATTATTTGTCCTGACTTTTCTTCCTCTTACAAAGGATACTGAAACCAAAATATCTGGAACATCTACATTAATTAAAAGTCCTAATCAAAAAACATTTATTAAAGCTCTGCTATAGGAAGGACAGATGATTCCAAAATTAATGGAAGCACATAAGCCAATAAAACTGCATCATGGCATACTTTATGATCAAGCTACTGAGGTGTTACACAGTAGATTCAATCAAGCTTAAATCTGTTCGTTTTTACACTTTCCCACTCTTTCAGTAAAACAGTGTTCTGATCAAAAGAAAGCCTATTATAAATACTGTCAATCAATTTGACAGCTAAAGTCTTAAAATTAACATTGTGGGACACTGAAGGAATTAGTGAGAGGTCTCCAACATGCTCAAAGCCCTACCGTGTGAGCAAGGGCTGGGAAGCAGCTCCTCAGGTGCAGGTGGAGTGTGAAGCAGAGCGGAGCACAAGGCACAGGATGTTTGCAGGCTCCCTGGGTGGATTGTGGTGCTGGCAGTGACAGAGCCAGGGCTGTCTGCAGCTCTGCTGCTTATCAGGGCTAACAAATGTGGGACACTGTGCTTAGATCTGCTTTCCAGACCACTTGTCAGCAGGTAAAACCACTTCTAATTTCACTTTCAAGAAAAGTACTTATCTTGTTTGTAACTCACCTTTCTGGATGGTTTGTTGTTCTTCCTCTCAGTGTACAAAGAAACACACCGAGCTCAGAGTCCCACAGCTACAGGACAAAGTTGCTAGAGCTTAAACTCGCTGACCTTTAGCATTTTAAAAACCTAAATACTTGAATTTATTAAGCACTAGAAATCTAGAGAATTCTCTGAGCCTTATTCACTTTAGGCCCTCAAAAAGCCCTATCTATTTTTTGCTATTTTCTTGGCATTAGTTTTTCCCAATGGCCAGAGCCCCTCTTCGTCATCTCAAAGTAATTTAAGAGAAAGACTTTTATTTCAAAGAAAATTTCCTACTGAAAAACAGCAATTAATTAATGAAAGTACAGCTTTAAGATGAATTCTACAGGAAGTCAGATGAAGAAATCAGAATAATTTCTCAAGAATCATCTACAAATCAGTTTTTTCCCCCAAAACACCAAAACAGGAACAAATACTAATGATACTTATGAAAGACTATTTTGAAGCCTTATTGCCAATCTGAAATATAAAAAAAATGGAGTTACTACCTCCATTCGGCACTTTTAATTGTCTTACCTGGCATTCCATGGACAAGGTCTCCACACAGCACAAAGAACTTTGGTTTAGGGTTTAGTTTGTTAATGGCCTGCACTGCTTGATCTGCTAATTTAATTTCTTCTCCCCATTCATCATCTCCATTATTAGTGTCTCCATGTGTCCAAGCTTTCATCAGTCCAAACTGAGGATCTGCTCCTTGGATGAAGTAGAAGGGCCCCTTCCATTGGTACTCAGCATCTAAGAAGTAAAAAGAGGAAAAAAAACCCAGTAGAGACACTTAAAGGAGAATGAAAGCTTCCACGCATCATTAAATTGATTGTTCTTCACCTCAGTAGGTTGACGCCACTTTAACCCAAGTACAGAATTCTGTACTCATTCATAAAGGACAAATATAAAGGCAGAAGCACAAAATTTTCCTCTAATGTGTAGTTGTAATAAAGTATATTAATCTAATTATACCACATAGTAATTACAGACTGATTAGAGGAAAAGTATGTGAAGAATTCAGCAAATAGTGCTGGAAATTACAAGACTACAGCACAGCACAAGTGTGTAACATTAGATTTCAGCTGATTCTTTTAAGACTCCAATTATGGCTTCTTTAATTAACAAGTTAAAACACACACAAGTTTCACATTTTATGGTTACAGTAGATTTTTTCTTAAATTATTAAGGAGTTAGATGCTTTTTGTTCTTGTAGTTTTAGAGAAAGGTTGGATGTAGCACATTCTTTGGAGTTAGAACTGAAGCCACTCAAGACCAGGGTCAGCAAACACTAAACCCAGCAACATCAGAATCAGCAGCAACAATGAAAATCCAAATTTATTGCCGCCACAATTGCTCCCAAGACGTATGATAAAAAGGTGAGAACTCAGAAACAGATTTCCATTGATAGGGTCAGTGCAGGCACAGGAATGCTACCATTTTTCATACACTTCTTTCTCCAATATTGTAGTACCAAGTACAGCAAACAAAGATACATATCTATATAAGACTACAAGCCCATTCCCCATAAAAAAATCTCAACACTGGGCAAATAAAATGGTTGGCTACAAATATAGGTAGCCTGTTTCCTAGACTTATGTCTAAAGCTGGAATTGAAGTACAAACAAGTACACTGTGGTTTCTCCAGCTGTCTATATGCATTCATTTGCCACCTGAATATTTTAGTTTTGACAGCTCTATTTGGCTTAATACATTTACTGTTATTGGAGGTTTTAAAACAGCATTTAAACTGTTAAAAACTCACTGACTACATTCATCTACAGTTGAATCGAAAAAGAAAAGATACAGCAAATTATTTAAAATTAAAATATAATCCATAAATATACTCATGTCAGTCTGATCTGAAATTCATTTTGAGGCAAAACTGGTCTTCCAGTAACAGCAGAGAAGTAGCATGTCCAACACATGGATGTACTTTTGATTTCCTTCCACAAGCTCTAGAACTGGAGCTTCACACTTTACAAGAAGGGGAGTGTGTTTCTTTCAAGGAAGGTTAGAAAACAGAGTTCAGAATTCATCTCTTGCACCATGGATATGGATAGGTTGGAGTGAGGGATGAGGAATGTAGGCAACTCCCGGAAGCTGCTTGTAATTGTCATCTGTTGCTATGGCATCAGATCATTTTGCCAAATGAAAGCTTCTGCACTTTAGTTAAACTAACATTTCATTTCTAAAAAAAAATTATTTATATGCCAGCACTGACTTATTCTAAATAATCACATATTTTATAGTCAGAAACTTCTAGCCACTCATTGGCTTTTAATTCTGAAATAAAATTTACTCTTCCAGTTACACAACTGTTCAGAGAAGTGAAATGATCCATCTATCCATGGGTTTGCAGTAAAAGCCTTATGAAACCAGCTGAATGCCACAAAGTAATTTAGGTTTTTATTTTATGACTTGCATGAAAAAAATACAACTGCCATAAAAGCAGCTTACATGATGCAGCAAAGGCACTGTTTGTCCAGAGAAATTAACTTACAGTTTTTAAAAGCAGAAAGCTATAGAAAAAAATCAATTAAGGAAGCTTACATCAGAAACCCTTTATGACCTCTACAAAACGAAAATGGAAAAAGGGAATGTCTGAAACAGGAACTTAGTTTGGAGTAGAGGCACGATTTATTCATTAAATGTTTTCAAATTAAATGTTTTTAAAGACTGTGTTTGGAGTATGGACAGACTGTGTTACCCTTTCAGAGCCCCAGCAATGGTGTGTGGTGGCCACAGGCATCTGGAGCACCTGGAGCAGTCCTGGCTGGATGGCGCAGGCAGCAGGGCTGGCCCAGGTCCCAGGGAGCTTCAGACAGAACACTTCAACATACACAGGTCTGGCAAGCAGACAATGCACTGTCAGGGAGCAGGCAGAGCTGATGCAGAACAGGTGAGAAAGCCAGACTAGGGGTTATTCTAATATATGTTTCAGGGATATTTTATTTTCCTGACTTACATTCATGCTAATACAGTAACTCTCTAGGTTTTAAGTACCTGAATGTTTCTAAGACTGTGCACAGATGCTCTGGTTTGAGTGGGTGAGTGATGGTCATGTGAGGCAAAGAGAGAGACTGATAAGATGAATTTCAAAAGAGAAGTTCAGTACACAGACAGAATCAAGAAATGGCAAAAGAAAGGAGAAACAGAAGATGCAGGGGTGGAGGTGGCAAAGAGTGGGGAGAAAAGGAAGGAGATAGGAGGTGAAAAAAGAAAGGAACTGAAAATGATGCAAAGGTATATGCTATATTCTCCTGTAGGAAAGAAAAAGATAAAATGAAGAAAGTGAAGCAGGGATATCAGAAGAGAACCAGGAATCAGGGCTACATAAATAACATTTACTCAAAATGTTAGTTTAATTAACTGTCTTAGTCAAATAATTCAGTCAATAACTATTTCTGTGGTATTCAACAACTCATCAAATAGTTACAAAAATAACAGTAAGGTTGAAAAAAGATTTTCTACCTTTGTCTTGTTATTTGATCACTCCAACCAGCAAAAACAAATAACTCTAGTACTAAAAACAAATTCCATTAGCTTATTACTTATCAGTTAGTACTCACTGATTTTGTTTCCCATGAAACAAAGGTATATGGGAACAAAATAATGTAAGGACACGGCTTAAACTTACCACTTAACTTCTCTTGAAAATCAGGAATATGACTTAATTGCTATGAAGTACTATAAATATTAAAAGTGAATATAATTATGAGAGTTGTATTAGTACAACATCACTGGTGCAAACTTGCACCTGGAATGAACCTTAAGCCTGTTCTGAATTCAGCTCATTCAGGAGGTAACTCTTAAGCGCCTTAACTGGTCTGTCTTCAGAGTTGTTTTTGCAAGTTTTTCCTCATCTGTGCAGGCCATAACACCAGTTATGTTTCAAGTGTTGCTACTAGTGCAATTTCACTAGCTCTGTGAAAAAGCCCAGGACTAGGCCTGCACAAGTGCTCTTCCAACAAACCAATATGGTAAGAGGGTGGCAACGAAAACAGCTGGGAAAAGCATCTTCCACTACCATAGATGTATCCAGAAGTCTTCTGTCTCTACAATGAAATGGTTTATCAATGGACCCTGTTCAGACCATTATTCTGTACCCTCCTTTTCTCCCTCACCAACTGCTTGCTGGCATGCACAGAACAGGTACAGTGGCCAAGCAAATGAACCTTGTCTACCCTGTAAGTCAGGCTCCACAAACCCCTGTTTGAACCCTTTCTGTGGCCTTTGCACTGGATCTCAAGAACAATGCTCAAGGAAATCATTCTGCTCCCATGCTGGGGGTCTGCCCCATTCTGGCAGAGGGGAACTAACAAACACCACTTGGCACAAGTGGCGGGTGGGCCAACAGCTACCTTTGCAGCAATCCTCTAGCCGTGATCCAGGTCCCAGCTGCTACTTCTGAAGGTTTCAGTTAAATAACATGTACAATGGCTATCATCCCTTTAAGGCAGCAAACGGCTTCTGTGGGAATACCAATAAAGACATCCTTGTCACTAGGAGTTCGAATTTTCCAACTAATGGACATGTTGTTATGCCTCAGTTTCAATCGCTTCCTACTCTTTTTCTGCCCCCATGCATGCCAAAGTACAGATAGAGGATCAATGCAACGTATTTTTAGTAGCATTAGCTGGAAAACAGCTTCTAATTTTATCTAAGGATTAATTCTGTGAAGGACCGAAGTAGTCAGCAGCAACTCACCAGAGAAAACCTCAGCCATGTATTGTGATCACAGGAAAAAAGACACTTCAAGGACTTAGGTGGGATTTCAGCCAAATCTCCCAACTTCTAAAGGACAATAGCTAATATCTTGCTGTGCCTTTATTTCTTCCTCTTCTGCTTTTGCTAGTTTCGCTTCTCTTTTCTTTCCTCATCTCCAAGGATCACAAAGACACATCTATTGAGATTGCTCACAGAAACCACTGGCCTCTGACAGGCACACAGTACTGATGCGATTTCCAGTATTTCCCTGGTGGGATTTTTTGTAAGTACATTGGTCGGGTTCAACAGTATATTGGTGTTTTCTTCCTCTACACTCTGCAGCATTTAATGGAAACAAATTAGTTATGGACAGTTACTCAGTTTTCATTACTCAGTCCTCAACTAGCTTGAAAACCAATAAAGGAATTGCACTACAGTCTTAATAATTCCTTGTTATATAATAAAATATTATCAATAGATATGGCTTAGAAAATTCATCAATTTTTTACGTCTAAATACAAAAGACTTGAGTCTAAAGAAATGTGCATTTCTTTCAGCTGTGTTTTCCATGTGCACCTGAGAGTCTACCAAAGATATGACTACTGAAGGTTCTGCTGAATGACCAAGGCAACCTGTCATGAACTGTGCAATTTTAAGCACCATTGAAAAAACCCCTTCAAAACATGTACTAAACCACATTTTCAGAGAGCAAATAAAATCTTTTCAAGCATAATTATTCTAGAAATTATGTACTACAAAAATACTGTCAGTAGAAACACTAAATGACAGAATATGGTTTCTCAAATAAATGACAGTGCTACTGTTTTCAAAAGACATACTTTTAAACTTAGATAACTATCAAGGTAAGAAATGCCCCCTCAGACACAGTTTATTTGTACTGAGGGCTACAGAAGCTAAATTCTAGTCATGCCTTATGCCCACCCCCAAATTTAACATGTAAACTCATTACAAAAACTTTACAGCCCAAAACTGTAGGTGTGAGGGGGGGTGGCTTGCATAATGACAAGGTGAAGTCACAGAAAGTTTCTCAAAACCCACGTAAAAATTTCCCTAATTCATATGAGAGTTGGAGACAGTATTGGGAATGGAATATGCAAGCTGGGAAGCAGTTCTGATCAGTGCTCAAAAATATTACTGTTGAAGAGCTCTAGAACAGTAATCATAATGTGCCAAGATCCAAAACTCTTCTGAAAGCAAGAAATCAACTGCAGTTGTATTTAATTTCAAAGGAAGGCAAATTATATATAATTATGATGCTCTTAAAAAGTGCAAAAATCCTTGAAGGCAGCATGGAAACTACTCAAAGACACTATCCCAGAGGCTCAGACCATAAGCACAGAATTTACTAAGGACTTCAGAAAGACCAAAAAGAATCCAGACTGTCTAAACTACTTAAGTAGCAGCCACAAGGAGGCTGGTAAGAGCAGGACAGCATCCTTTGAAAAGCTCAAGCATACAAATAAAAAAAAGCCAGGAAAAATTTTATACACTGGAAGATTAGATACTAGAGTCCACGAAGTCAAGCTAAAAAAACTGAAGAACTGGAAACAACATAGATCTGACAACTAATAAAGCACTTTGTAGGGGAATTAGGAGCAGTTAGCCTGTCAAACACTCACTAAGGTTAATAGATGTTCCAGCCATGCAAGATGCACCCAAAAATAAAGGCTGAAAAGAAGAAAAACAAGGTACATTTTTGTATCCACGTGTATTGTGAAGGAACTTGTGTAGATCTATTGTGATAATTCCTCCTGACAGATAGCACATCAGATCTGTCTCAAATACCAGTAGATGATTCAACAAATACACATAGGCACTAACAAACCATGCAGATTAGGTGGCATCCATAGAACTCCTCAAAAGTGAAAGCCAGTGAACTTCTGGGGAGTTACGTCATCCTTAAAACTGCCCTTGCACCAAAGGAACAGGGAGGTGGCCACTATTACACCAACATTTAAATGGGTTTCCTGAGCAATCTGGTAACAACTGACTGCAAAAGCGGCACCTGTGCAGACAAGTGATGGAAACGCTAAAGACAGTAGCTCCTGTGTTTACTGGTTCTTAAGAAAGAGTAATCAACAACTTTTACAGGGACAAGGGACATCCACTTGATCCCACCTCCAAGAGGCATCCAACAGTTATTCACCAAAGACTTAAGGAAGCCAAGCTGTCTGGAAATATGAAAGGAAGTCCTTGCATAGAAAGCTGGTAAGAAAAACAGAAATGGACAAGACATCCAGATCTCACCTGGATATGTACTGGGATCTATATACTGTTCAACTCCAAACAATCTGTCACAGCAACTGAACAGTAAGGAAGTGGAATTTGCTAAAATTAAGCCATTTGGCAGCATGAGAATCAGGCCTGGTTGTGAAGAGCTGAGGAGAGACTTCCTATGCAGTGACTGTTCAAAAAAGAATTAACTTTAACTTTGTGCAAAAAAGTGCAGGATAGTGCACATGGGAAAAACACCACCAACTTCAATGAATTTTATCAAGTGCTACTGAGAAGTCATCTCAACATTCAAAAATGCCAAAAAATCAGAGGTTGGAAAGGAATAGAGAACAGAGCAAAATCAAAATATGAGAAGTGAATAAACAGAGTATGTAAGAGATTGGTGAGGGAAGCATGACATAGGAACAGAAAATTAGATGCGGAACTGAGATTGTGAGGATGCAATATCAGTTATTCACTTGTTCCAGATAAGGGTTTTGGAACCATCAACTAAAACTAGCACAAGACAGGTTCAATCAGACACTTCTCAACCAGTTAAACTGACAGGACTATCACTTGTTTAGTTACTTGAAAAAAGTGTTCTACCACTTTCACAGGAATTCTTTGCACAGCATGCTACTGACATACTCGAGACCAAAAAACCCCAAAAACAACACCACAAAAAAAACCCCTAAACAAACAAACAGACCAACCAACCAACCCACAAAAACCCCCCAAAAAACCACAAACCAAAAAAAAACCCAGAAAAAAATCCAACAAACAAACCCAAAACCCAAAAAAACCCAAACCAAACAAAAAAAAAACCCAAAAAGAAAACAACAACAACAGAACTCACAAAAAAAACCCCACCAAAAAAAACCCAAACAAAAAACAAACAACAACAAAAAACAACACCAACCAACCAAAAAAAAACCCCAAACCAAACCCAAAACAAAATAACCCCCTGACTTCTGGAGAGGAGTGGTGAAGATAGCACTTACCCAAACACATGGTTCTGTTTCTTCACTAAAATACTAACAGAAGGAGTAGACAGCTGAAGCAAAATTTCACATGGGTAGAAAAGAGATAATTTATTTTAGAAAGTAATGCCAAAGCATACAAAGGTCTCTTGCCAATAAGGAACGGTATTTATACACTGTTTACTACTGTGTCTCATTGATTATATGGATAATTTCAATCCCTCACCTCAAGCTTCTCATTCACATGTCCCATATCAAGGGCAGATTAGAGCAGGTTACAGGTATAACCTCCACATTATGTAAAAGCAGACTAAACAAATTACCATTAGGGGAGAGGCTGTGGAAGAGGGACTTTGCTGAAAGGTAAGAAAGAAAAGAAATTCAGCTCTCAATAGTGGCTTTCAAATTTTAACAGGAAACAGTGTGCCAAACCATACCAGCGCCAGTAAATGCTTTATATGGATACATGTTTAACAGGAGTGAAACCTAAACACTGAGAAAAGCAACAAAAAAGAGGTAACTGATTTTCATCGTAAACTGCGTGAAAATTTTCCTCAGTTTTAACAGCCCTTGGTTCTCTTTTTTCCTAATCATTTAGTTATTAAAATGCTGTGTTGAACTTTAGCCTCTTAAGAAAGGCCCAAGTAAATTATTTACAAAAAACTTGCACCCGAAGATGGTAGCTGGACTATGACAGCCTAACAAATCCTGAACAAGATTAAAAACCACCAACTGGTAAGAAAAATCTTAACTAATATTTAAAGAATTCCAAACAAGGACACTTCAGGAGAAAGAAGCACACCTGGAAAACAGATTCTCAAATGACAAGTTTTCTTCCAGGTTTAAGGAAATTTTCAAGAAGTAGTTAGATACAGCTTTTATTCAAAAACTTTTTACACTGCTGTTGAACACTCCTTTTGTCAAAATTTCATGATACAGTTGATTTAACTAGATGGCTTGTCTGCCATCTGTCCCCTCAGCAAATGCTAGGCATTCTGTTCCAAACCAATCAGACCATCTGCAATTAATAGGTTGCCAGAATGGCTGTATACATACACTTTACATGCTCTGAGTCAGTGATTTTTCTTTATTTGGCAACAAGCAAAGCCAAATATTTCCAGTGCAACCCAAGAAAAGACCACAAAATTGTTGGGACTGAATAGCCTTGCTGACCTCACCAAACCAATACAATTTGAAATTCATAAATACAGAGAAATAGAAGACCTTCCATGCGTGGCTGTAGGGAATGACTTCTTAACACAGCTGTGTCCCTGAAAAACCCCGGCACACTGTAGAACCTACATCCTTGGGAGAATTTTACAAACAGGTGCGTACACTGAGATGTTCAACATGTTCAGTGCACTCCTCTGTGTCCAGCCACAGGCAAGAACCAGCAGTCACAGGCCGCTGCCACCTCTGGCTCGGCCTCGTCCCCTTATCCCCCTGGCAGGTGTGGAAACACGTCTGCCTCGGCTGGCTGCAACCCAGGCTTCGCAGCGCTGCTTCTGCACAGCAGGGAAGGACCAGGGGAGCACCTGCGCTTCTGACTCCCACCCTAAGCGATGCTCAGCACCCCAGGGAAAGCAGCATCTCACCAATTTGTGAACCACCCTGCGGCTGCCTTTTGTTTGAGCACCACGAACAGTGACCCGGCGGTAACCTGTTAGGTCACCCCTACAGGTACAAACACCAGCAGTTTCACAGGCTGTAGAGACCTGGTTCAGCAGCACGGACAAGCATTTTAAAACGAATCCGGTGCTGGACACTGCTGGCCTCTTCAAAGAAGCCAGACCGCGGGCACAAACTTGGGCTGCTCCGGGCGCGCCCCGCCACAGCGGGGACAGTGAGGCGGCCACAGCCCCGCCTCAGTCCGCG
>WEKY01022405.1:403324-474378 GCA_013390045.1 Picathartes gymnocephalus
CCCGGAGGCCCCGCCGGCCCGGCAGTTGCGGCCGCGCTGGAGGCCCGCGGGCCTGGTGTGAGGGCGGCGGCGGGGAGCGGTGGTTGGGCGGTTGTGGGGCGAGTGGCTCCCCTGGGGCAGCCCTGGGAGTGGGGAGTGCTGCCGGGTGGCTCCCGGCACAGCCACGTGCTGGGGGCGGCTTCGGGTGGAACCTGCCCCGAAGATGCGCTGGCTTTTAAATGAATTATAATAAAGTAATGGATTACGTCATTTTCAGCGTGTTCCTAACTTGCGAACTGAAGTAACCCGGTGTCGTCTAAAAGCATTGGCAGCCTTCCTCTCTTCCTTTATGGGTTGTTCTTCTCGCCAGGTTTCCTCAGTGTTAAAACGTGCTCTCGGAATTTAGGTATCACCAGCAATTACTCTCTGAAAAAGAAAATAAAAGTTACGCAGAAAAAGCAAAGGCCCAGCGTCTCCCTGCTCTCAGTGCCCCTAGCTCGGCCTGCCCTGCCCTACCCATGGCTGTGGGTTATATGGTGGGCAAGGACTAGGGCCCACAGTTCCTGGTGCTGTCAGAACCAAGCTACACAGTGAGGTGATGACTGAAATATATCGGTGACCCTTACAAGGGAGTCTTTTCTTCATCTCATCTGACCTAGAATCCCTTTTTAACCCAGCCATAAAGGAAAAAACAATACAGTTACAGTTTCCCAGTTGAATAGCCAGGACTCCGTTATTCTGTGTGATGCAACATGCAGAGTTCAGAGTGCCTCTATTCATCCTGTGAAATCTGCAGCAAAGTGCTAGATGAGGTTAATATTGTCAACTAAGATGCATTCCTATGGCTAGATGGTTTTCCCATCTGTAGAATGTGGGTATTATTATCCACAAGTAAAACCAGCTTCTTCAGTCCTACTTGTAAACTGCTTGATGATCATTAGATAGAAAGCGCTAGGGGAAGTCTTTTTTATGAAGTAGTTTTTGTCAATGCCCCTCTTTATGTGGCAGCATGTGGTATATTAAGCAAATAAAAAGTAAACTGCATTTTTAAGTTTCAGGTGCAGCCTATCTAAATATCCCAACCTCATCATAGGAAGAGGTGTTCACAGTCTCATGGTAGAACTGCTCATGCTAATATAAGAGCAATTGGCTCAGTCATGCAAAGAAAATTTTTACTTTTTCTGGTTTTTTTTCCATTTTCTTCTCATCTGCTTAATAGGGCTGAGCAGCTACAAACCAGAATATATGACTGCTGCATGACTTCAGCTAAACTCAGGATTAATTTTGCAAGTGAAATAATATCAAGATCAGGCCAAAAAAATGTGGATTGTTTTGGCAAGGCAGCGTAGTGGGGTTCTGGAGCACAAGGACATGAGATTATGATCAGCACGTGAATTACCTTTGTCTTACTTAACCTGGATGTGTTGCTAGAGGCAACCATGTTTCTTGTCAAGTTATGCATGTCTGAAAAATTGAATCAGACCTGGCAGAGATGTGGATTGTAAGATCTTCTAGATTTATCTAAGTCTGTAATTTCACAGCTCTTTTTTTATACACACATGTATAAGGTGCTCTCCTCTACAAAATTCTGTTGTCAGTACTGTATTTGATGTCTTTGCAGGATGGGTCAGGGATGAGCCTCAGGATGCTCAGCTCCTTCTAGGTGGTGATGATGGTGGGTGTGCAGCCTGCCTATGTTGCCTCCTCTTCAAATGGAATCCTTTGATCTTAGATCACCTTGAGCTTTACTTACTGTAATGAGGAATCCACGAGAAATTTTAATTTTGTAATTTAAACACATTTTCTTGTGATTTTACAGTCTGAGTGCAGAAGTGTTTTCATCTGCAGAAATAAAGGAACATTTGCTTAGAAACGTGAGAACTGAGAATCAGGACTGTGTGTGCAGGAGGGGGATTTCAGCTTTCTCCTGCTTCCTTTGCCAAATTTGAAGTATGCATTTTTGAAGCCAAGCTCATGGACCAAATGCTATACAGCTAAACTCATTTTACTATGACTAAGTCGTTTAAAGTTACTAGTGATCTATGTTGGTTTAATTATAGATTTTCATGGACTCATTCCAGACGGGGCCTAGATAAAGCATCAGAATTTTGTCATAGGACTTGATTTGTTATACAAAGTGTCATGAATATAATGGCACTGAATAAATAATTTACAGTAGCACGTGCCTCCTCTTTATAAAGAGTATAAATTGAGAGTTTTTCTAGTTTTATAAAGTTAGTGTGAGCATACAGAGGGAAATGTACCATTCTGGGAGGGCATGCAGTATATTGAAAATAAGAGATTAAAAGTGGGATCTGTAGGCATTGAAAATAAAATTCTCGTATAAGGTTTAGCTTAGTAAGGACTGTGAATAGAATAGTGCAGATCTGTGGAGTCCAGATCTTGTAACTTACTCGAGTGTACTTTAGATCTTGCTACCAACACTTATAGTTCGTGGAAGTTCTGAAAAATCCAGTAACAGACATGATACCTTACTTTTTACTGGAGTTTAAAGTAAGGCTGTATGCACCTTGAGAGATCTAGATATAGTGCTAATAAAACAAGTAAACACTTCTAAAATTTACTATCTCTATTGAGCAATTCAAATAAAGAGCAAAATAGTCAAAACAGTGGTTGAAGAAGGAGAATCTTTTTTCTAATCTCAGCAAATCACAAGATGACCAAGAAGAAAACTGGAAGAGTACAAAAGGTGAAAAGGACATAACAAGGTTGATCTAGACATTGAAATTAACTTTACAAAGCACAGACAGATATGCAGAAACGAAATCATTTTAATCTTATATATAGAATAGAATGACTGTGTGCCATCTGGAATTCAGGGAATCCAATGAAAGTTGGAGGTGTAAACAACACACACAGCAGTATCAACATCTGTTTTCAGTGCCTGCTGATATATATATGAGTCCTTGAGGGATATGTTAGAGAAAATAATGGAAATTGATAAAACCTGATGATAGAAAAAAGATCACACATAATTGTATTTGTTTAGAAAGAATATGGATTTATGCACACTGAAAATAAATAGTGCATATATGTTTTTTAAGAATATCTTCTCCCTGTAAGTCCTTGAACAGGACAGCATTCATAGCAGATGCAACATTTTGGAAGGTTTGGCATAGGATGCAGCTCCTCTCCTTCCCCAAGAACAGCTAATGGAGAAAAATCAGTAAGTTTTGAAAACCTACAGTAGTATCTCTTATGAGTACACTCCTATGTCCTGCTCCATTGCTGAGAGTGAGGCTCCAGGATGGCTATGCCACTGAAAGTAAATTTATCAATCTCAGTCTAAAACATTACAGAACATGATAAAACATAAGATTTGATGTTCAATACAAACAAAACTGAATGACTACATTAAAAATTAATTACTGCACTGAAGAGTGCTAGCAATGTTAAGAAAAAGGCTCTGTTAATATTTGGCCTTGATACCAAATGGCCTTCCATTTTCAAAGGGCCCACAAAATAATATAAAAAATATTAAAAATGTTTTGCACAAACCAGCTTAAAAGGATTAGTTGACCAATATTTTGTTGCTAGGAAGGGAAGAACAATGATGGCATTGATTATTTCCACAGCTAAAAATCCACAATGTAATTGATTTTTATCTGACTCATTTAGTGTGGGCAGGCTCCATTTGTTCAAGAAACCTGTAATATATTCCTTGAATCACTGTAACTATGAGAGATATAAAAGTTGATGTAATGAGTTAAACACACTATTTAACTCAATTTGTTTTGCACACTGAATTCCAATTTCTGACACAGATACAGGTTCTATCTAGAGCTACTGTTCACTTTTTAAAATGTCTTGTTCATTTTCTTTGCTCCCAAATATTCAGGACTTCTATGTTATTCAGGATGCCTCAGATTTTAGAATTCCCTATCCTGAGATTTAATTTTCAGGTACACTGAGAACTTGCACCTTCATTGAATGATTGAGACCTGAGCTTCCAGCAAATTTGAAAGTCATGACTAGTAAAGACTCCAGTGAATGAGAGAGCCAGACTAGGAGGAATTATTTGATCTGGTGCATATCTTTGACACATTCAGTGTCTACTCCTGAAAAGTTATGGATATTTGAGTCATGAGTTTGTATTGAAACTGTTAGACACAGAGAAATTACATAGGAGTCCAGCAGGGCTAGAGCTTAGTGAAAAAAATCAAGGTTTTAATTGAAGTATCGATTTCCAAAATTATGCAGAATATTTCTGATTGACTGCCATCTCATCCTGAACTAAGAACTTTCTGACTTAACTGTTCTCCAGAATTTTTCCCTTCAAAGCTGGGAAGTACTTGCCCACTATTTAAAGTTTATGATTCCTGCCGCTTCTCAAGACCTGTCCAGTCACAAATGGAAGAGAATTAGGAATATAAATTGATTTGAAGAAACTATTTAGTATATATATCCACATACATAGTTGCGTGTTTTTAGAGTACTACAGGTTTCAGGTATATACTATTTGACTTGGTCTAAGAAGAAAATCTAGGTTTAAAAGCTTTTATTTCACAGCTTGGTCTCAAATTTGGTCTTGTTGGACTTTTCTTATTTTAATGAAACAAATTTTCCATTAATGTGCAAGCAAAACCAGAAATCTGGAAGAAAAATTGGTATTTAGTTTATGGATCTGTATGGATGAATCTTGAGATTCCTTTCTCCTTCTTTGCTGATAAATGACATTTTATTAGAAAAAAACCCACAAAACCCTGAAGATCATTAACCACAGTTGCTATTTCTGCCAAAAAAAGAAAATCAAAGAAGCAGCAATCTTTCAAGTATTAAAATTCAATAAACAATCAGAGCACTTCATTATTCTTCAACTAGGCATACAACAAGGGCATTCATCTTTTCCTGTTGCGTTGGTTAATCCAAAATGTGTTGCAAAGGTACTGCACAAATCAGGCAATTTGGGTGTTTTGAAAAAACTGACAACTCCTTCTTCTTTCCTTCTATGAAGAGATTTCATCCTCTTTCAGAAAAGGGGATTTTTTTTGGCCTAAATTTTAACCAAATCTATTTATCAGAAGCACATGTACATCACCATCTGACATGATATAACAAACTAGATATAAAGAAACAGTGATATCAGATGACTCCAAGAAGAAAAAAGAGTGACCACAAAAAAACTGTGAAAGAGAACCCATTGTCATACCACTTTGCAAAGATGCAGCTTCTGCTACAGAGTGAATTTTGACATCACAAAAATGTCCTCTAAGTGGACAAGGTTCCACTTAGGTTTTCCAAAGTGGAAAAGGTAGTTTTACTTCAATCAGCCAAATAAATCCTCTTGTTGATTTGCCTTCCTGAGTCCCATTCTGCCACTACCCTCCCCTCAAAATACAGCCTAATAAATTGCATTGGTAGTTCAGAGAATCTTTGCTGCTTTGGAGAATGATTTATGTTCCCTAAACTCTTCAAAGAACTCTTCTACATATTAGTATTCACTCATATTGTGTGCCAGGTTTTGCATGTGAAATAGATCTTAAAATTGACTTTACCATCTGTGATGTCACTAATATAGCAGTCACTGAACTTCCTGAAATAGGATGACTATGAAGGATGCATCTATTTTGCCACAGATTTCTATAAAGCAGAATGTTTTTCAGTTTTCAGTAATTAAAGCTGGAGGTGAACAAAGGAGGTACTCCGGGAAAAGCACAGATTAATTTAACCATAAATGACCCATTTAAGTTTTTTTTCACTCAAGTAATGACTGAAGAAAATTACTTCAGAGACTGATGAAGGATGCTGAATAGGTAATTATCGCTATTACAAACCTCTTATTTTAATTTGTAGGAAATGTGATTTGAAAATTAAATAGTACTTGATTTTTTTTAGGTTTCAGTGTGGACTCTCTTTCAGCTGTGTCTAGCACTTTTGTTTCTCAGAATTTCAAGGACCTTTCTTTTCCCATTAATGATTGTATTAGGTAACCAGAAGGATCCATTTTTCAGCAGTATCTCAGCAATAAATTATATTTTCCACTTGACTCAGATTCCTGGTCTAAAGATCTATAGGTGTTTTACATGCCTTGGGTAAAAAGAGATAACAAAAAATCTGGACACAGGTAAAGGCACACAGAGGCTGATTTATGAGAAAAGACATAACATGCACCACAAAGCTTCTACTTTTAAAATTAATAATAGATGAGGACAAGACTGCATGCCCTACAAGGCAAATGTAATCCACCTGTTTTGTACTACTCTTCACTTCAACTACCAGCCTCCTTCACCGTGTTTGCAGTGATTTTTTTCAGATTCCTTCCAGCTGTACTTATTCATAACAACAAAGTAAATGACAGCAGACACTGTCTGTATTCCCAGAGTGTTCTTTCAAATTCTTAACGCTCCAATATTTTTCAAATCTCTGTTACAAATGTTACAGAGTCCAATATCCAAGCATAAACATCCAGACTAATTGACACTAGAAAAGTGGCTTTCCCACTTTTTGAATTTCTTCCGGTTTTAAAGCAAGGGAGAAGCAAAATTTTATTCACGGAAATATTGCTTGGTCTTATTGATCCAGTCCTACATTTGCTGAAGGATGATCGCAATAAAGATACATCCCCTGTACATCAGGCAAAATATAGAAATTAGTTGCCTCTTCTGCAGATGACTTGGAACCCTTAAAGACCATTTTGATGTTTGCCAGTTGGTTGCAGGAATGCACAGTAAGGAATTGCAGAAGGCTGTGAACAACAGTAGGCTACGAATGAGAAGATGCTGGGTAGGTAAATTCATAGTGCCAGGAAATGTTCTCCTCCCCAGGTTCTAGGAATCATGTGCCTAACAGTCTCCTGCAGCACACAGTACAAGCTACTATTAATAATATATCTAGAGCTGAACATAAGGTATGGAGGGAGTATTAAAAATGTTTAATTATTCAAATGAAGGGATTAATTGACTGTGCCTTTTTTGCAGTTCCACAATATTTCTAAACATCTTAAGAGCTCAGCCTGCTAAGAAGAATGTAATAATGTATCTGAATCTGCACTTCAGTTTATTCTCCAAGACAAGCACTATGGACAAACATTTTAAAATCAGACATTTGGAACAGAGCAACTGACTTTGGGGAAAAAGCATATCTACATATACATAATGTATATATATACAAAATAAGTATATAATATATAAAAACTGATTGATGAATTGGATTCAATGGGTGAAGATCTTACTATGCCTATTTGATGTACAAAATCTGATGTAATACTGTATCAACAAGCTGCACTTTATTACAATATTTATGACAGTTCCTTTAAAATTCATCAGTTCTCAAGCAATTCTAATCTCGTCTTATCTGCCACCATATTCTATGATAATTTCTGCAAAAAGTATTAAAGAATTCTGAACTGGTGAGAATTTGCCAGTGCTGAACTTCTAACAAAATGGCATTCATTTTTATACTTCCAAACTTACCTAGATGGAGATCATTGCATTCCTTGCTGGAACAAGCAGGTGGGAAAGCAAATATTCCATTTGCTTCTCTAAAACCTTCAACACTAATTTCTCTCCAGAGAAGGTCAAACTTAACTGAAAACCAGGTTGATTTACATATTTATTTTCAGGCAAATTATAGTGAACTGTAACTTCTGTTTGCCCTAAGCTTTCTCCAAGAAATTTTTTTGGGGGCTGAACAAAGTCTTTGTGTAAGGCTAAATTTCTTTTCTGTGCAGGTGCAGTTTTGTAAGCCAGTATTGTTAAACTGTAGTGGGGACCCTCCCACTATGCATTTGAAAGGATTGAGAGATCTGCACGTGGGCTGTTTATGCCCTTGATGTGCCACAGTAACTGAAGTCCAGCTAGTGTGAAAAAGGATGGAAAGCTTGCCTAGGAACAGGTTAGGAAGCCCTGACCTGAAGAAGCATCTGTTACCTTGCTGTCAGCCAGAAATTATTATATTATAAACAGGCTGGTACTAGAATTTCCATCTTTTCTCTTGGCCTCCAGAGCCAGGAGAAATCGGAGTTCTGGTGTTACACTCTATTCTTCTCCTTCAGTTCCTCATTGGGCAAACAGGTATACTTTCTCTTAAAAAAAGAGGGATCAATTCCTTACTAACAACCAGCAGAGAATACTTACTTTTAAGGTTTCTGCCAGGTTTGCTTAATTGGACTCTTTGGGTAAAAAAAGCCAGCATAGGGCAATGATAGTAGTCTCAAAGCTCTGATTTTCACACTTCAGCACTAATTTGCTTCTGGATAAACTTTGGTTAATCAAATTTCTGCAACTCAAGCAAATAAAGAGTGAAATTCACCCTGGCTGAAAGGAGCCCTGGTCTCATTTAGATCCATTAGAATTTCATCTACTAATATTCTCCCAGTACCTAGTGCTTCATCTTTTGAAATGTAACTGTTTTGGAAGCATCCAGGTATGTATACAGATAAAATACTTCAGTAGCTAAAGTACTTACTAACAATTCAAAATTAATTTCTCAGTGAAAAATGCTTAATTTTAATACGCTCAATAAAAGATTTGGTTTTTATAAACCTTGGTTTATAAATGTCTGTTTTCCTTGCAACAACAGTTCTTCCATTTACTCCTAAGAATACATTGTTCTACTTCTGCGGCTGAAAGATTTGCACCTTGTCCACACCCACTCAGCCTTTGACTTAAAATGAAGCTGCCAGCAAGGACACAAAGTAGTGTAAAAGCACAATGGCATTCTTGTACAGTGCAATTGGAATAAACTGTAAATTTAAAACAGCAGCGTTTACTATTTAAAACTTAGTAAATATCTTGAGAAAGATTTAGTGAATCAATTAGACTGCTATTATTTTTCACACTTTTCCTGTAAGAAAAGAGAATTGTAATATTTCTGGGTTTTTACATAACCTAGTCTAGCAAGTATTTTATCTCATCTTCTAGATAAAAAATCAAACCCCCTCATCCTTAAATAAATCCTATGTAAACAGAAAAATTACAAGGTAGAAGTTAACTTAGAGGACTTCCTGTTTCAGCTTCTGAACAATAAATTTCACCTGAACAAATATAATAATGCATCCAGGGTAAAACTTTCCTAAACTGACTGAGCAGACAGGTATATATTTTTTTTTCCAAGAAGGAGAATTTGCATTTATTTATCAGCTAGGGTTTTAGAGGAGGTTTTTTTCTTTTCAACAGAATGATATATCATATGGGTGTCATTTCTGAAATAATCATGCACCTCTCATACAGTCTAGATTAAATCAAAGTGAAGAGAGCATTTTGTGATTTCTGCAAGTAAATTTGTAAAGACCCACAGGACTCAACAGATTTTAGGGCAAAATCATAAACTTGTTGTGGTGAACACCATGATGTGTGGGGGAGGAGGTAGAGGTGCCAGCTGGATCCATGGTCTATCTTGGCATTTATGCTGTGTTCATCACCATGGTATCAAAACACCTTTACAGTTCTAAGTGTAACCACACTAAAGGATCTGTAGTTTCTCCTTGACTCCTAGGAGGAATGACTTTGTTATTGTTGCTATTGTTATTATTATTGAACAAGCAGGTGAAAATAAGGGATTTTACATTTTATTCTTAAAGAGATGAGATCCTCAGGGAATCAACTCAACAGCTGCATGTCAGTTGCCAAGAAAATTGTATCTGTACATGGTATAGAGATGAGCCTTCTCTTGTCCCAGAAAATTCCAGCTGTAGTTAGTGAAAGGTCATGAAGGGAGTGAGAAGGAGCCCTCATCCTCTTACACAGGGCACACAGAAGATGCTTAGGATGGATGGAGGCAGGAAGGTGGAAACAAGAGTTGTTGAATACACTGCTGATTTTTCTTGGTTTCCCCAGCAGTGCAGGCAGCTTCCCTGAGCGTCTGTGCCAGAGACTTCTCCTTATCCCTGTGCCAGCAGAACGTGCCTCCCTTGGGCTTGCATGGACTGATGCACAGAGACACCTGAGAGCTGACTGAATACATTTTCAGGAACATACAGCAGATGCTCTGGAGCTTAAAGCTGTTTTGTATGTGGAAATATGATTTCCTTAAATATTTCTACATTTTCTCACATAATAAGCATCAGACTGTGGCCTTTGTATTTTTGTCTTTAACTTTTCCTCTGTTTTTTTTTTTTTTCTGTAGCCTTTAATGTTAGATTTTGGGTTTGCTTTCATTATGAAGAACACTTGCATTATAAAATTACCCTATTGAAACAAATAGCTTATGTCTTATAAAGAACATCTCAATGAGAATAAACTTACAAAATCTTGTTCCTTAGAATGAAATCTTCACTCCATTGAATTTAATGGTAATATTCCTGTTAATAATAATGAGTCAAGACTTTGCATACAGCTATCAATAATTAATTATTGATAGTCAACAGACCTAATACTAAAAAAATCCTGTGCAATGACACAAAAAATTTGAAAACTGGACCCAGGCTGAGGGTTTACATAGAGAATCTATTTCTGATCTTGCTGTGCAAGTGTTTTAGTGATTTTTTTGTTAACTTGAGCTAAACATCATGACAGAAACAAGTGAGATAATTTGGTATTATGGGATATCTGCTCTTTTTCACTTTTGGTCATTTTATGTGTTGAAATATTTGCATTGTTTATGTAGAAAAGTGATCCTATTGTTCAGCCATCTAAATTACCTCTTTGTTCATCATATTATCAAGGCTCATGTCAACTGTTCTAGTTTGCATAGAAATTACGAGCAATTTCCTTTTGAATTTTGTAATTTTTTCTTTTTAAAGAAGATCAATCCTTAAATTCACAGGGAAAATTTGTTAAACTGGAAAATACTATCTAAGGGTTCAAGATGTATAGAAATTACAAAATTGCCTTTAAAGAGGCCAGTTTTCTGTCAGGTGTGTGGGAGTGAATGACAGACTAATTCCCACACACACCCAAGAAAATTGTGAGTTGTCCTTTTACCAAGTATTTTGTTACAACTGGCCCTATACATGTGTGTGTGTGTATATATCTGTAAATATATATATAAGTATATGCATATATATATATATATGTATATATATTATTTCTATATGATACTGAAATATTCCTTTTACAGCTTCTTTACATTTTACTCCTGAGTTATTTGCCTATATTGGTTACAGATTAAACAATCCATTCTATACTCTCAGATAGTGTTTTGTGATAAAACAGTGTTTAACCTTTTTGTACTCTGCAATAATCTCAAAAATATATATATTAGGGAACAGATATCCTAAATATGTTATTAACATTAGATTATATTTAGCAGGTTAGAGATAATCTGCTGATTTAGGTAAACACTACAACAAAAAGATACCACAAGAATCTGCTGTCAGCATCTTTTTGCAGCACTTCTTAAGGCTCCCTGATGTGCATTTCATATTGCAGTTAAAATCCTTTTATTTGTCCTATTATTTATCCAGCTGTGGGATCACTGCACTTTCACAATAATAAAAAAAACCTCTAGGCAAATATAGGTTATAAAACCACAAAAAATTATTTAAAATGTTCTGCTGCACATTATTTACTCTAAGCATTACATTTTCGGTTTCATATTGGCTTTATGCAAAGAGCAAGGAAATTAGATTGATGCCTTTTCATTCAAGATAGTATTACAGAGTACCTAGACAGATGTTCTAGATAGATATTACATTTATGTAGGTGTAACAGAGTTGCACTGTGCTCAGAAATATCAGTGATGAATGCTGTTAGCATTATCAGAATGCTGTCTAGAAAGAAAACATAAGGAATTGCATTTACTCTTGCACCTTGAAATCTTCCTGGGTTTTTGACCCATCTATCAGCATATCTGGTTGATAGGTTATTTCTTCTCACTGGCTATCATGCTAGAGGACAGAGAAGCAAATCTCTTTGGAGCCAGCTTTAGCACGGCTCTTTACAGTTGGCTGTCAAGTGGAGTCAAGAAGGGACAGTTACTACCATCTGCCTAAAAGCGTGGTCTGGAACCTGTGTGTGTATTTGTGCACGTCAACAGCTTTCCGACATATGGGCCTAAATTTAGTTTCTGAATTCATTATTGGGCTTTCAAATATGTGACCTGGTTTTCAGACGTACTGACCACACAGACATCTGGTGGTTTCATGTAAGCTGTGATTATTCAGCATCTCTTGAGCAAAATCACTCAGTGCAGTGCAGTTTCCATTTTAAATCAGTGAGAAGACAGTTGTTGAATTTAGTAGATACTGAGTTGGTCCGTGGATGTTTAACCTTTGGCAACCACATCTGACACTCTTGGCCAGGCCTACAGTCACATAAGTGAATCTGATAGCCACCTGAAAACTGGTGACAGCATCACCTGACACGGATAACTGTGTCATAGAATTAAAAAGGTATCACAGAACTCTGACCATTATTACTTTGTACCACTTAGTTCATCTGTCTCGTGACTTAGCATTTTTAAATCCTGAATATCTTTTCAGCAGGTAGCATCCTTTAAAAATGGAACTGTCAAGAGAAATTTTCTTATTCATAAATCTGAAAGCTCCTGCATCTATACATTAGTACTATATGTAAGACTCAAAATACATCAAGCTCCTGATGGGCATGTTGTGACAGTGATACAGGGAGACATCATTAAAGCTTATTATCAGGGAAGCACACTAAAAAGGTCTAATTTTCAGTAAGAACTTTTGATTTTGGTTGCTTGACAGAACATTTTGGATGACATGCAAAATACATGGTGGCTAAAATATTTTGTTATTTAAGTAATACAGCAACTTTAGATTTCTGTGAAGAGCAAGTTATTCACTTCTGAGGTTTACAGCTCACTTCAATTGCCCTTGAGGGTTATTAGTGCTGAAACTGGTAGACTTTAATTGACTCATCGATTTGACTTCTTGTTCTGCCTTCCATCCATGGATGTTCCAGGCCTGAAGAATGCACATTGTAGACTAAACTTGTCTACCTCTTTATCTCAGTTGCTGAGGAGTTTTAGAAGATGTATTGGTTAGATCAGCTCCTCAGCTGGTCTAACATATGCCAGAGTCAAACAGCAGAGGATCAGAAAATTTTCTCTCCTATGTGTCCTGTTCTATATCTAAGCACAGCTTCTCTATGCTCAGGCACAGCCTACAGCCTATTATACTCACTTTAACCTTGACAATTTTTAATGCTATTTTAGGCCTGTTTAGAAAGGTCCCTTTCTGCCTTGAAAAGTTGAACTCATGGGAACAAAGGTGGTTTGCTTTTCAGCTGGAAGGATACAAAAGCAGTTCCAATTTTTTTGATCCTGTGTAGCCTTTTTTTTTTTCCTGGTTTTTTTTTTTTGTTTGTTTGTTTGTTTTTTGTTAAGAAGATACAGATTTTGTTGGCACAAGTTTGCAATGATCTTCAGAGTCTTCTTTGTCAGCTGCAGTAATGCTCAGACACCTGGGCAATCATTCCAGACCTAAATTCCACGTCAGTCTAATTTATAACAAGCAGAAACGTATCTTGTTCACAGGTACTTGCAATACTGCTGCAGTTCAAAAGTAACATCAGTTTTGCCAAAGAGAGAAACTGGCTGTCAGCTTTCCTTGTTCAGGATCAGAGCAGTATCAACAGGCAAACCCGAAGGCACAGTTCATTTTTCAGCTGCGGTGCTGGAAGCTCCTTTAGATGTGTTGGCACTTTTTTCCGCTGCTGTATACTGAAGACATTTGCACTATACATGTATTTCCTCTTGTATATTTGTCTGCAAGTACTCTATTTACCTTCTACATTTATCTGATTTTTTACTGAATTTCCTTTGAATTAAGCTGAAGCTACAAAACTCTCAGGATTTCACAAAGTCCACTCCAGATGTGGTTGCTGTTACTGCCTGCCTCAAACCCAACCCATGTAATTATGACAGTTTTGGTTTTACAAGACTGAAGAGAAAAATATTAAGTTATAAAGATAATTTCTACATTATAGAATTGCAATAAATCACATTCCTCCTCAGTAAGCCATAAAACAAAGTATCTCATGGTTTTTTCATTCATGCAGTGCCTCTTGGCTCATTAGATTCTCTTGATGGTGATCCCTTTGCTACATGCAAAATGTATTTTTTGAGGCCTGATGACAATAACAAAGAAGTGCTCAATGTTTGTGAGATGTTCCTGTTAAAATTGCCATGAACCCGTGAAATTATAAGAACAAAGCTTCTGTCCTAGTCTGTATGTGCATTTCTTTAATGAAAAGGAAAAGGTTAGTTATAAGATGCGTGCTCACTATTTATAAAAGCAGAAGTGTATTTAGTGTCAACACAATGCAGGTTGGGATTTCAGACTTTGCTGCACTGATACACTAATGATTGCAGTTATTGGTTAAAAGAGCAAAGGCTTGTGAAGTGTTTGCTGTGTAACTAAAACCAAATGCATTTTAATCACCTAGCACGACTAATACCACTGGGGAAGAACACTGCTCATAGAGGAGTGACAGAACTTGATAGAAGCAAATGGGGCTGTCTGATCTATGCTAATTCAATAATGTAGAGCTGCTCAAAACAAACTTCTGCATTGTGTGATTCAGGGTGTTTACAGTATTTGTGAATCATAGAACTTTTTTCAGTATCTATAAACATTATGTCACTTGTAGCCTCCTTGGTAAAACACACTTTTTCAACTCTTTCTTGAAAGAGTTCTTTAACTCATGTCTGCCAAGACACTTCTTCCAGGCCTCAAACTTCCCTAGTGCTGCCCAGCAGACATCTTCCACCACTGAACAGTTCTAAAGACAGTGATGGCAAACCTGCTGCCACTTGGCCTGGCACAGAGGAATCATAAGCTCTTCTATTCTCCAACCACAATACATTTTGTATCTACATCCAGACACGCCTCTACAGCATGAAATGACTACCAAGGAAACAGACATTGACTGCTTCATTCCACTTTCCACATGACATTTCTTATCGCAATACCTTCCACATCAATACTGCCTGAGACTAGGCCTGTCTAGCTGCTTTTTTTGGACAGATATTCACAGCTCTGGAATGTCTGTTAATAGTAATGATTGAGCTTTAAGGCATTTCTTGGGAATTAATGATTGGCTAGAAAGGTCCATTGACTCAGCGCTCAGCAAAGGACTATTCTCTCTGTCAGGTAATCAGTCCCAGGGAAATACTCAAAAGTTGCATCAAAATTGTTATTATCAACAAAAATAAATACAGAATTTTGAACATAATAATTGCAATTGCTCTACATGTTCTAATTGTTCTATACTCTTCATATTTGCAACCATCTCAACATTCAGGTTAACTGACTTTCTCTCCTAATTTTACTCTTTTTCAAACTCTTATTTACATAAAAACCCTGCAAGAATCAGTTCTATGTACAATTCCACACAAAATTCAACAGAGTGTATATGCAGCTTCCATGTGACATGAGTATACACTGCTACTGAATTTACCAGAAAAAGTGCCTATTTTCTAGGTTAAAGTTGAACCCCAAGCATTGCCATTGATCCACATTGTCTTAGTGAAAACAAGTCAAAGAAACTAGAGGGAAAATATAACAAGAATTTTGTATACAGCTGGTGCCTAAAATAAGAATTCCTCTTAATTAAATGAATATGCACTTGAGTACTCTGTAGGTTCAGGTTGAAACATTGATCCTCTCACTTGTTTCAGACGCAAAGAACATTCCTTATGGGATAAATCTGTAGAAAAGTAAGTAATTGTTACTTGCCTTAAAGCAATGTCAAAAAGAGAAGTCTTGAAATTCTTGAAGTCTTGAAAGTGGAAGATGATGGTGCTAAACTGGGAAATATTTCATGTTTCTCAACTTGTTAAGCACAACTGAAAAAAATGAGACATTTATTGACTGACTTTATTGCAAAAAGCTTTATAAAATCACACAATGACCCAAGATGTGCCTGAGTACTGTGTGTAATACTAATTTCTCTCAACTAATTTTATTTCCATTATTGTAACTAATGGGTTTGTATTTTGGTCATGCAGGTGTTCTTAGAACGACATGCCATGAAGCCATTAAAGCACACTGTCACAGGTCTAGTAAAAAGGGTTTATGCTCCAGTCTAGACAACTCCAGTTCACTATTAGAATTCTAAGACATGGTTCAGCTAAAATAACTTCACTGCTAATACAACTAACCAGCAGAGAGAGCTTAACAACTAAAGTAACTTATAATTAATTAAGGATAGCATTATTTATGGGTTCCATGGGTCTCATCCAAAGTCTCTTGGTGCTATAGGAAACTTTTTTTTCAAGGAGGTTTGGTCACCCTCCTGTTTTTCCCAAGCAAATGCCAGTTAGGGGTTGCGTTCTGATCTCATGGACCTGAATCCCACAGATGTCAGGTTCTAGCCTAAATCCTTCGGGCTTCTTTTTTGTAGGGGAATTCTTAAGAAAGCCCTAGGAACTCAGCAAAACAAGAAACTTGTACCATATTTAGTCAGGATTAATAACCCATAAAATAAATCAGTTTTGGATATTACTATTTCCGCACATGTATAGCACTAATCATACAAAATATTTAAGCCGCTTTTTAGCCGTCAAATCAACAGTGAAACTTGCATAATCTTAAGTGCTTGACAGACTGGACCTTAAATGTTTCTAGATGCAATAATAAGTATGGAAAAGATTCATTTTGTGCAGTATTTTCAGCACAAACTGCATCACAAAGTGTTAAATAATAAATAATAGCAGAGAGAAGTATACACAAGGGAGGAATGATATGATTTCAGAGGAGACTTGAAAGGGGATGTTGATGAGGTGGAGGTTTTAAGAATTAAATATTAAAACCCAGAAAGGCTGGTTTTTGGCTGGGACTGATTGTTTTTCTCTGCTAAGAAATAAAGGGGCTTTCTAACCTACCTCCTGGACAAAGATGTCAGGCTTACTGTCAAACTGTTCAGTGGAATCATCACTGTACTTAGAGTCTATTTTTAAGAGAAGGCAAAGGATCACAATTAGCTAACTACAGCCCTCTCCGATTCCAAACGTCTGCTTTGTCCTCTGCTTCACCTTTCCGTTTATTTACCGTGTAACAACTCCACACGGACTTGGCCCAAGTTCCTGAAGAGCGCCAGGGATGCAGAGGGAGAGGGAGGGCAGCCTGGCATGGCAGAGCCCCAGCACACCAGCCTTGCCCAGAGCCAAGGGCAGTCCGCAAGGCCATGGCAAGGCACTCACAGACGTGCCCCGAGGAACAGGGAAGCGGCGTTCAGCACCAACCCCCACTGTTAAATCACGCCATAGTGGGCTTATTTCCTACATTTGGTGGCAGCATAGTATTCAGGATAATATTATTGCTACTTGCACAGGTTACCGCCGAACCAAACGACAGAGATGAGAGAGTTAAGTAACAGGGATGGAGAGTGAATCACTACAAAGTCTTTCCCAGAGTCAGTTCTCTGTTTGGGGGAAGTTATTTCAGTTCTGTATCTCGCAAACAAACCGCTGCCTCACCGTGTCCTCTGGAGCCAACTGACTGACATTATAAGGAGATTTTTAAATAAATGATGTGCAGGGGCAGCTCATGTTTAGCAGACAAAGCCGTGCTCGGCACTCGGTACTGCGAGCACCGCTGTACCTGTGCTCGGCAGGCCGGGACCAGGGCAGCGCCCGCTCCCGCCCGGCCTTAGCGGGCGCGCGGCCCCATGGACGCCGCTCCGCCCGCGGCACCTGCCTTTCCCTCGCAGGTGAGTGCGTCTCTGGAGAGCGCTCGGAGAGGAGTTCCGGGGAGAAGGAGCGCTCTACTTATCGGCAGAGGAGCTCTCCTACCGCGGAGCTGCCCCCTGTTCGCCCAGCCCAGCCCGGCTGCCCCGTACCCCGCTCGGCGCGGGGCGGGCTGAGGCAGGGAGGGGACGAGGAGGCGCTCCCGCGCTTTTGGAGACGCACCTGTGGGGAGCGCCCGCCGGGGCGGGAAGTCTTATGTAAGGGACGGCGGGGAGCGGGTGAGGGGGACGAGGCGGGGGTCGGCTCTGCGGCGGGGCTGATGCGAGGAGGGAGAGCCCCACAGAGAGGCTGGAAGGGAGGAAGAGAGACAGGGAGAGAGAGAGGGAGGGAGGGAGAAGGGGAGGGAGGGAGAAAGAGAGAAATCGCCGACCCCTCACCGGGGCTGCCGGAGGGGACAGGCGGGCGAGCAGCCTCGTCTCTGGCACGCAGCTTCCTGCGGCCACCTCAGAGGACGGGCTGCGCTCTCCGCGCTGGCACCGCGCTCGCCCGCCCGCCACGGCGCATCTCCCTTCCCCGGCAGCTGGATGCCGCGGCGGGTCCGTCCAGCCTCCCGCGCCCTGCCCTGGCAGCCCGGCCCCGGGCAGGGCTCGGCAGGCGCCGCGGGTCTCTGAGGGAGTTGTGCGAGAGACCGCGCCGGGCTCCGCGGGGAGCGGAAGGTGGGTGCCCCCGGCGCCCCACGCTGGCACCAGGCTGCGCGGGGAGGCTCCTCGCTCGCCCTCTCTCCTCCTCCCGCCCCTGCAGCGCCGTCGCCTCAGCCCTCCCGCTGGCGGCCCCTCCACGCCCCTCTCGCCAGCCCGGCGCGGTGCCCCGCACGCCGCCGCCACCTCCACCCCTCTGTCCTCCTCCTCCTCCTCTCCCTCCTCCTCCTCCTCCTCCCGCCCTCCCTCTCACGCGCACTCCGCTCCACAAGTGCCGCACGCTCGCTGCTCCGGAGCGCAGCGGGGCCGGGCTGCGGACCCTGCGCGGGGCTGCGGACCCTGCCCGGCCCGTTCGGGGCTGTCCGTGGTGCTGGAGGCGAGCGCGGGCTGAGCGGACGCCCAGCCCCTGACGGAGCCCCTTTATGTTCAGCTCCTGGCGCAGCGCAGCATCCAGCAGCTCGAGCGGCGGCGGCAGCAGCATCGCTGAGCCGGGGCTGGGAGGCAGAATGGAAGGCTTTATTCGGCTGCTCTTCGGCTACTTGGTGGCGGACCTTCTCACGCTGGTGTGTCGGGCTCAGGAGAAAGCTGGCCAGCAACTGGGAAGCTTTGTGGTGCTCTCGGGAGGAAACCACTCTAGCCTCGGGGAACAGATAGACCCCTCCGAGCCACCTCCCACCCCAGACTTCTGCAGGGGCTACTTTGACGTGATGGGGCAGTGGGACCCCCCCTTTAACTGCAGCTCGGGGGAGTTCATCTTCTGCTGTGGCACTTGTGGCTTCAGGTTTTGCTGCAAGTTCAAGAAGACAAGGCTGGATCAAAGCACCTGCACAAACTATGAGACGCCGTTGTGGATGAACACTGGGAAGCCTCCTTCCCGCATAGACGACCCTCTGCATGACCCTACCCGGGATAAAACCAACCTTATTGTCTACATCATCTGTGGGGTTGTAGCAGTCATGGTGTTGGTGGGGATCTTCACCAAACTAGGGCTGGAGAAGGCGCACAGACCCCAGCGGGAGCACATGTCCAGGTAAGGCTGAGTGCCAGGCAGCAGGGTCCCCTTCTCCCCTACCCCCTGCCCAGCCCCTAGAGAGGAGCGAGGAGCCCATGTGTCCCTGCCAAACAAACAACCCCTGCCAGGCAGGAGCTCCATTCCCTGCAAGGCGACCGAGAGAGACCAACTTTGCTGAGCAGAGCTTCTGTGGTGCCCCCAGCCTGGGTTATCACAGAACATGCATACTGAGGAAGACTAGGAATAATTGTGGAGTCTGCACAGACAGTAGTCCATTTTTATTTGCACTGCCTGACCCTCTCCCTAACAAGATCCAGCAAGTGTTCCCAGATATACTGTGCATAAATAGAAAAACAAAAAATTCTGAAACCAACAACACTGAATTATAGAAAGCCTGATGTGTTCCCTCTTCCAACAGTTTCAAAGATTGGAAGATGTTTTACTTTTCAACAGAAGGATGTAAACAAATGCCATCTCACCCTCCCTCTCCAGCTGCAAAATGGTTTTGGCAGGACCTTCCCTACTCCCCCAGCCCTTGCAAGTGTGCTAGCTATTTGTAAAATTTCTGAGCTGTGAAAATGAGTCAGGGTGGAAGGGAAGAGGAAGACACAAAAAGGGAAAACTATTGTAGAATTTTTTAACATTTTTTCAGTTACTGATGAGAGGTGAAAAATGGAATATGAAAGTCTTGCCTCATCCATGCATGTGTGTGTTCTAACTCTGTCTCCACGGTGTAATGGCTGAGTTATATCAAAGAGAACCTCCCCCACCTAGAGCTAGGCATGCTGTGTACCATCAACTCCAGATCCTGGCTGCCTAGTGGTGGATAGGCAGGTGGGCAACTCGGGACAGAGCCCAGTGTCTTTAACAACATATTCCAAACCCAGATTGTCGCAGCAGTTCAAAACGAAGGCATAACACGTTTGTCAAGTTTGCAGCCTGTCTGATTCTTTACGCTAATCCCAGGCACATGAAAGTAAAGCAGATGGGAGAAAGGCATTAAAAAAGGCAAACAGATCCATTAAAGAGTCTAAATAGATCCCAGCATATTGGGCAACTTTAGTGATGAAATGCAATGAAAGAATACCTTCTACTGGTTTTGCAGGGTGGCAGAAAGCTTCCTCTTGCTCTGACTGCTAATGATGTAGCTCAAAATCTTTGAGGCTTAGATGAAGAGTCATCCTTTGAAAGACCAAGAGATCAACTCAACACCTGAAGCCTCACTTTTTACTGAAGTTTCTGCATGACTTTTTGATTACCTGCTTATGCTGAAATGAACAGAGAAAGTCACAGAAATACTCCTGAAAATGCATCACCAGTCCATGAGCTATTATTTGCTATTTATAAACTGGCTGATATGGATGCGCTTCTACTACTGAGGAAAAAAGCACATTGCAGAAATTTTAGTCAACAGTGTGTGTCAGTCACTTCTGCAAAGACAATTTTTGTTGAGGAAGGTATGATTATCCTTTAGATATTCTGAATATAAATTGAGAAAAACAATACATAGGATCCAATTTATTTTTAAAATCTTAATCTACAGAGCTTGTTTACAAAAAGCTCTCCCTTGCTTCAGTCTCTCTCTGTAGTGTCTTTGTGCAGACGAAAAAGGAGGGTTCATAACAGTCATAAAGCCCAGAACAGAGTGAAGTTATAGCCATCCCTGCAAATTATGGCTTAAATAGGTCCTGTTTCTGTGAGTAGAAATATTTGCTATCTAAAGTACAGGTGTAAAGTATTCTGAAAGGAATATGGAAATAGAATTATGGAGGATTGGAAAATCATTCTGATATTCTTCAGTCATATATGCATAAAGATTAGGTTTCTGAAGTGGGTCTTAGCAAAGGTCGTCTGTTACCTTGATTACTTAACAGCATCTGTGATCTCGTACATGAAACTGTTCAAGGCAGGATTATATAGAAACTTGGAAAGTCATGATCACATGGAAAAACAGTCACCCACTCAGTACACATAATAGCTAGTCATGTTCTGAAAAAGCAGATCTATAGCTTTTTAAAAAAAAAAGTTCCCTCACTCTTATTCCAGTTGTGGGATGGATTTAACATTAATTTGAAAAGGAATTAGATTTGTAAATCCCTTTGGCAATCTAAAAATATATTCATTGAGTGAAGAATTGAAGTAACCTCTTAGTCCTCAAGTGAGTGTTTAACTAAAATATTCTGTTCTAGCTCATCTTACCCTTCTAATGTTCTGAAAAACGGTTGCAATGCTTAAGAAATAATTTATCTGTTCGAACAGTTATTAGTACCAACAATTAATATAATATGTAGGCTATGTTCATAGTCACCTTCTTTTATAACATTCATCACTACAATATCAGAAAAATAAAACAAAAAAGAACACCTACTATGTTTTTTTTTCTGTACTGAACCTTATTAATAAGCAGAAGTTTAATGCATCGAGACTGTTAGGTAGGCCAAAGCAAAAGTACTAAGTGTTACTCCATTTTGGCTGGCAGCAAGAAACACACAGACAATGATTTGTCATCTATTTCCTTAGCTAAGATTGTCTCCTTTCCCTTGCCTCGCCATTGGCTACATGAAACATTTGAATCCCCTTTATTTCTATGAACAAATTCACATAGGGAAGGGATAGTACTGCTTATGAAAAAGGACAATGCATAATGGAAACTGATTTTTTTTGTGGGGTTGATTTTTTAAGAAAAATGAACAACTGAGTACCACTGTTGTAAGTGATATATTTCCATTTTTGATTTACTAAAAATATTTAAAAATATGAACAGAGACTTGATGTGGGAAAAAGGACATTGACTTCTAAATAGGAAGCAAAACTGTGCCACACTTTTTAATTCCTTGCATTATTTCATCTTGCAGTCAGTTGATTGGCTGTTGAAGTAAGACACTGGTGTGTGTAAGAGTAGTACACTGTTAATAAAGAAAACTTTCTTTATTAACTGAGCATAGTTTCTACACAGCTGCCTTTCATTAAATTTTGTTTACTAATATGCCAAAACAAACCAAGAACACTCCATTAACTTCACTGAATTTTCCTGAAATATTTGACAATGGAAAAAGCATTGTGGAAATGCATTTAATTAGTGAAAACAGTCCATAGGAAAAAGTCTCTATTGGGCAAGTCCCTTTAGAAAAAGAGTAAAGACTTGTCTTTTCTAGAGCTTGTTACTTCCTTTTGTTTTGAGGCAACAGGCCAGGTATGGCACTGTTGGTATTTTCTTTCTATTGGCATGGATCTGTAAATCTGGAAGGTGAATGTGGAGAGGGGAGTACAGAATTAACTCTGCATAGTGTATTTCCTTTTAGACCTCATATGTTTTGTTTCTCCTCACTTTAAAATTTGTTCCTTGATGTTAAAAGGAGATAAGTATTCTGTTCAGCTACAGTGTCCAAGACTAAGCAGTAATAGTAGTATCCAGGGTAGCCCTTCCTTTCCCCTCCTGTTTTTGAGGAGAATAAGGAAATCAGATGGTGTAGGAGGGAGCTCTGGCAGAGGGCGGGAACGTGGCAATGTTGTGCATGAGAGGACACAGATTTGATCTGCCTGCTGAGGCAGACCAGGAGCTTTGTTAGGCATATGAGGGCAGCACGTTCTTGCTGCTTGAGACTACACCAATGGGCCTTCCTGGCTCCATCAGTTCAAGTGGAGAATTCTCTCTCAAAAATGAGTAGAAAATAAAAAAGCTTTACCTCTGTTGCATGGAGGAGATTATTCTGTAAATACAACTGCTCCTTTGTCTTCTTCCCTAATCCTTGTGGAGAATGTGCAAACAAACCAAGAACTAAAGGACAATGTTTACAATCATGCTCTTACGCTGTTACTCCTGTTTTTTAAAACAGTGATTCCTACAGTGTGTTAGCAGCCTTCCAAATATTGTGAACCATCTAAGCTCTTCTTTCTTCCTTCACAAGAAGAAAGTGTCCAGTGCTGAGCTCAGGAGTGAAGCCTTTCGTTGATCATTCAAAAGACATGTAGCTGGGGCCAAAAATAGCCTGATTTGCCAAAATCCTGCATGTGTGAAATTATTTCCCTTATGGGTTTTGACCCAGTTTTGGAGGCAAAATATGACGAGTGACCTTTCATGAAATAACCTGTATTTCAGCTTCTTTCAGCTTGTACCCATAAGGGAAATGCCTGGTTCCCCATGCTTTATAACACCTCAAACCAGTATTACATATCCAAAAAGAAAAATCTTATGGCAAGAGAAATACTGAAGTTTTATGATACTTGGAGAGCTCTGGGCCATGAACTCCTATGTAGGTAACACTTTTCCACTTTTGTAATACTACAATCAATATCACTGCACAGGTCTCAATGATATTGCTCCCTGATTAGAAGGTTATCTTGCACTTTGCATTTCCTTAAAAAACCATCCAGTATATCATAGGTGTAGGTAAATACCCTCTATGTAAGTTTAACTTTTCAATGGGACTGACTATAACAATTAGTTCGGATAATGAACAAAATCTGTGAGGCTATATTTAGGTGAGACAAATGCATGTAGGTATTATAGAAGTCTCCTGGCCTATGTGGAATTTTTCAAAGCAAACATCTGCTCAAAGATTTTGTCATGTACTGGGGAGCAAACCTCCCTTTATTCATTTCATTATATGGGCGGATCCTTAAAAGAACAAATTGCAGGTACAGCATTTCCTTTGTACTTCAGTGATACTGAAGCTGCTACACATTTTTAACTCTCTCTGACATCAGTGGGGAATTAAGGACATGCTCTCAGTTATATGAGCTATTATGCCCTGAGAAGATTGTACAACTTTGGCTAACACAGTATAGGTGCTGTGTTATTAAAAACAGAACTTGATGGTGAGTTCATCTTTTCTTAATACAGAAGAAGGAGCTGGGCAGGTAATTCCTTAAAAACCATTTGAAAAAAGCCACCCTAAAATGGTAGAAAACAGCATTTTCATAGACATGCAGTAGTTCATCTGCCATCATACAGGGTGTTGTTTAAAGTCTAGAGCAAACAGTATTTACCATCAGATTAAGAGCAGTGAGGAAAGGATTTCTGAAAACCCACTCTCACAAAATTGGGAAATACTTAGATCTCACAGTTTTAACTCCCACACTGGAGTTAGGAACTTTCATTTACTTTTCTTTCCTTCCCAGAAATGTGTCCAGCTGCCTCTGGAATTAGAATTAATATTGATGTCAATAATTGCCTCTGTATAGAGACATATTTGCATACATTGACTAGATATTAATGGTTTTGGTCCCCACTTACTTTAAATATAATGCTTTCCTTTTGCATCATTTCTACATGTCTTTGTGAGATCTCTTCTGTTAAATTTTTATTATTCTGCTATGTAGGCCAGCTCTGCTATTTCTGCTGTATAAGCACTGCTTCAAATGGGAGCATTACTCTGATACCATTAATCATGTGGTTACTGTCTTCTGACCTTTTACAGGACCAACAGAGTATTCTCTAACATGTTGATCACAACTGTAACTAATATTCTAATAACATAATATTATCCATAAACACAAGAAAGCATCAGTATTGTTCAGCTGTGTACCTAAGCAATGTTCCAGCAATCTGAAAGCAAGATCCACCTCAGGATTTCTCTCTGTAACTTAAATGAAGCTAGCTACTTTTAATATTTAAAAGTACAGTGCTGCTTGATTGAGAAATCATCATGTCACAGAAGTACAGTGGAGGAGCTAGATGGCACTTGCCATGGCTTTCACCAAGGAATGTGCTTATTTTTATTTATTTATTAGTTTATAAGCTAGTATTTCTTGATGCAGTATCTGGGACACTGTATATAATTTTGCAGAAAATTAAACGAAACTGGGCATAGTGCCCAGAAAATGTGTCCACACCCTTAAAAAATTGCTCAAGAGATCTAAAAATTAAAAACAATAAAACAAAAAGGAGGTAAATAATGGTCCATGATGCATTGACCTGAATAGAAAAGATTTCCACTGAACCATGAAGACACTGGTAACACATAGTACAGCTTTCCTTTGCCTAAGGCAACAGCTTCTGCAGGTGGGCCAATTATTTCCTAGGGCACAGTAGTTCAGCAGGTAGTTCTGGCACATAGCTGAGGGCTAATCCGGCTCCTATGAAACTCTGGCAAAATAGCACAGACTCACAGACAGTTAGATGTTGCCATGCTGGGAGTTTCAGAGCTTAAAACTTGGTCAGTAACTCTGGCTCCACAGAGCTGATCCAGGTGTGTGTGTTTATCTATGGGTCTAAGGATGGGCTTACACTCAGCAGGACACTTGGCAGTGGAACTGGTCCTTACTCAGTGCACCAGAGCAGGATGAGTCTGCCAGACTGCCTGGAGCTCTACAGGGCAAGCCCAGAGCCAGCACCAGGCTGGCCCTGGCCTAACTGGTGCTGAACCTTTTGCTTACTCGCTCTTTGCCAGCACAAAGCTTTTGTCCTGTTTCCAAATTGCCTTCAAAGGAGAAGGGAGTGTTCCTGTGCAAGCTTTGCTCCATGTTAAAGACTAGGACATTCACAGAAGTTGAGAAAGACCTTTTCAATCTCCCTGTCTAGATGAGAAATCCTTAAATCCCTGCCTACTGGATTTCTGCATGGAAGTTATATGACATTTCAACTTGAGTGACATTTCTGAATGAAAATCGGAAAGACCACTGTGTTGTGTGTGCTAGTTGCAAATGCATGTGTGAGAATTTCCTTTGAAATTGGGAATCTAGGTGAAGATAAGCAGTTTGTGGAAGGTGTAGACATGGGCGAGGTACTGAGGTGCTCAGCTTAACCAAGATGGCAGTAATGTTACTGAGCACATGCAGTGGCAGAACTCTGCAAGTGTGAAGGAGCTTAAATTATGTTCCTCCGAAGCCAAGACACCTCAATAACTTAATGTGTTTCTGTGTTTTACTTCTAGCACACTAAGACAACCTAAAAAGAGCCTTCGGTGTGAAGTCTCACAATGAATTTACTTCCCTGCATTTCCTGTGAAGGGAGCTGGTTTCTTCAGCAGACATTATGATCGACTGCATCTCAAACTGAAACAGATCTTGGAACATATTGTTAATGTCTTACAGATTTTGCAGGTTCATTCTGGTTTTGTTTGGTTTTCAGGGCTCTTGCTGATGTTATGAGACCTCAAGGTCCTTGTACAACAGATCATATGGAAAGAGACCTAAATATTGTAGTACATGTGCAGCATTATGAAAACATGGAGACGAGACCTCCTCCAAATAACTTACGTAAGTAGCATTTTAACTTTATCAATGGCTGGAATGCTGGCACTGAAATGAGCATTATGAAACTCATACTACTGAATGTCAAATGAGGATCAACAGTATATGGGTTCTTGCAAATTAGAAATAATAGTTTTCTCAGAATCAGAAAAAATTAGTTTCCTTGTGCAGATTAGTGCAACAGTGAGTGAAATAAATTTTGAATAGGAAAATTAGTTATTATATTTAGTTTTAATTAGTTTTCTTGGTTGACTAATATTGGTTTTGTATTTTTGTCTTCTTCTACCTGTTGATTTTCCTCAGCTCATCAACCTTTGCCTTATTCTGTGTTTTGTTATATGAAAATAAAAACTGTTGTGGTTACAGGTGAATTTAACAATATGTTTCGTAGTGCTGTAACATCCAGTAGCAAAGTGGTCTCATTAGGCTGTTAGATCATATCCACTAGAAAAATAATTAACTACTTCCCTGGATAGCATCAAGTTGTATGTGGTTTTCATTTTCTCAAGGGAAAGATGAGAAGATTATTATTTTAAGTTTTACTCAATATTTTTATTCTGTATCAGCTATCACATGTTTATGTTATTGAAGGCAAGAAAAAAGTGCACCTTGGAACTTCAGAGGAAATATGGTGACATTTCAAGTGGTTCTGAAGTCCTTGACAACTTATTTCCCAGTCTGTATTAGAGCACAGTACAGATGTTTCTCATGCATTGATACATATTCCTCCTGTGATAAACAGTGCCACTGCAAATTTAATTTGGATACTTATTTATGTAACTTATATTCAGCCATATCTTAAAAAAAAAATATGCTTAAACTATGGATATATTTACAAAATCAAGTGCAATCTATTTATAAAATAAAAAGGTATCATTCAGGAAAGTTCAGATTGTTAGGCAGTGGGTGGCTTTATTCTGTGCTGTAGATCAATCTAGATGTGCATTTTACTGCAAATATACTTTTACTGCATTGGTATTTGCATTTTGAAACATTTAAAGTGTGTGCACTCATCTTTTCCTTAACTATAGAAAGAAAATTTGCTTTTATTTGGAGTTTTATTTGGACTGCATTGTGCAGTTATTGGTGCTTTTTTTTTATGAGAGGGTTTAAAGGCAATGGGAGAAAGAGCAGCTCCATGCCTGCAGTGCTGGTGCCTGCTTTGTGAGAGAGGCTGATGGCCATTCCTTACAGAATAATGGGACAGAATCAAAACTATGCCCTCGAATAAAGGTACCACATCCAGGGAGATGTGACACCTCATCATGTGAAACCTCACCTGTCTGCCCTGCTCTCCAGCAAAGAGCTTCCACCTGGGGCTGTGCAGATGTGCAGTGCAGGGAGGGAAGCACATATCCTACCTGTGTAAAAATAGCACTTCTGGAGGGGAACCTAGGCTGCTCCCTCAGTCAGAGGTGCTTTAACACCCTGCAGCTTGACTTCTGAAGGGTGAAGGAGGATGGGAACGTGCACTGGATCTCTTTGCCCTGTGTATCAGCTCCTTGCTGATGTCTGATCCTTCCCATGACCATGTTTGCAGGAACAGTACCAAATGGTAATGAAGTGTGGGTCCATTATTTTCTCTCACACGTGAAGTGTTTATTCAGAATCCCAGTTAGTGAAGGAGCCAGAAAGTAAAGAGGTTCTTGCTGCATTGATTTTATCTGGATTTTTGTAATGATCACACTGAGATATTTTGCTTAAAACTCCTCATATATACCACAATATACAACATAACACAGCAAGCCTTTAAACTCATTGTTTCTCGGATTTGAATTCAGATTTTAGCCTTGCTTCTAGGAACTCGTGCATATAAATGCAACTCAGGACCACATAGGTACTACATCAAGGAGGAAAAAAATATACATTTAATAGGATGTTGGTTTATGCTGACCCCAGATATTTATAGCACCTCTGTCTCAGAATATGGCCCTCTGTCACAGAGGGAAGAGTTATGTGTGAAGCAGCTCTTGTACTGCTGCAATTTACAACACAGAAACACTGCTGCTACTTCGGAGCTGTCCTAATCCTTTGAGTCATGTATAGGGGCAGTCCCAACAATGCTTATTATGCCTATCAGGCATTCCTGCTACAGAAGGAAACCTCAGAAGCCAGGAGCTCCAATAGTTATTGTTTCAGTCTTCAATCAACTTTATGCATTAAGTCAACAATTTTAGATTTTTAAGCGCAAAGCTTGAAGTGGTGATATTACTCAAGGCATTCTATAACCAATATTGCATAGATTTTCTTCATAGCAAGTGGGTTGTTTTTCTGTATTTGTTGCCATTTTATTCTCATATACTCATGTAAAACATGATTAAATGACCTACTAGGATTAGCCAGAACATCACAAGTGATTGAAATCTGTTGAAAATGTTCGTTTGTGGCACAGGAAAAACTCCTTATGTAAAGAAAAAATTATTAAGACAAATTTTCCAAGGTCAGTATCTTAGCAAATCAGAATTTTATAGTGAAGTTCTGAAACACTGCAAGAGTGCATATTACACACAGAAACTTTGTCAGTGTAGCATTACCTACTACCAGTGCTGCAAAAGTGACAAGCTTTTTTGGGGTACTTTTAAATAACCAAATAAACCAGACTGAATCACAACTTTCATAGAAATTCTATTCCAGATCTTTACTTATACAGAGAAAATGAAATTGTGTAAAATTATTGCATCATACACTTTAATATGCATTTTTAAAGTTTTCTAAGTTACCGCTTTCTACTTGCCATCTCATGAGACTTACATATTTGAGGCTATGTACTTTTCACATTGATCCATAAATATGAAGAGAGCAGGAAAAATTTCTTAGTCATTAGATACCCCTTCCATACACTCAGTGTCTTTCAGACAAGCTATTGAAGGCCAAACATTATTAAAAATGTTCTAATCTGAATGCTCATTTGCTCTTTCTGTCCTCTTGAAAACATTTTGCTGATGTTGCCAATATGTTCTGAAAGTGTTTTGTGGAGGGAAGCTCTTTTGTCAAAATGACAAACTTCACATGATCTCTGACACTGAAAATGAGTGTGTTTCTGTTTCTGGACTGTTTGTTACCAGAGGACAAGGATTTTCTCTGATGCCTGCAACTATTTGCCAAAACTCTCAGGCCAGTGGAAAGCTAGAAGCTCTTTTCAGAGTCTTGCAGTTTACTCAGTTTCTTGTCCCTTTTTTTTTGATATTCAGAAAAGAACAGACATTTTGGAGGTTTCTGAAAACCACAGTTTTTTTTATTTGCCCATGTAAATCCAGAAAACCTAGGTGATTTTTAGCAAAAGCTGTTTTGTCCTTAGTGGTTGCTGTCATACTTTTCTTCCAGTACTGTGCTTTCCTTCGGATTGCTTTTCTGTTAGTGCCCTTCATTCATACACATTGGAATGTAGTGGTGCTTTGTAAACAACAGCAGATATCTATTGAACAACGTACCTTTCAAGTCTTCTAACATGAGATGTTAAATAAAAGACAGTAAAAAAGTTATGTTAAAAACATTAAACCTAAAGCAAACCTTTCTGCAGAATTTGAGTTGTTGTGTTCATCTCTGACTTTCAGGAATCTTAAGAAAGCAGCAGCATTCAAGGTATTCTTTTCTCTTCCTATTTTTTTTCTTCTTTTTTTTTTTTTCCTACTTATTGTGTTAGAAGTAAGGGGATTATTTAACATGTTGGGATTATAGCATTGATGGAGTGGGAGTTAGGATGCTTCATAGCTACATCCTCATTTCTGAAACGTGATTACTGCTATTATTTCTGATTCATGATCTATGATAGCAGAGTGAAAAAATACTTCAGTTGGTGCAATTCATAGTCACTTTTCCTAATGATCAGTAAAAGCCCTGTTACTCTTTCCCAAGAACCAGCCTTGCACTAGTAAATTTAAACAATTTATGCAGGCTCCCAAGAAAAAGGTGATTTTAAAAGGAAGCCAATTATAGATTAAGGAGGTTTTTAGATGAAAAATGGTAGCTTTTAGTTATTTTGACAGGTATGAATGATTTCTTTGTTTTGAATTTAACTTTAAAAAAGTGGCTTTTAAACACATGATTCAAAGAAGAAATTGTTGCACTGTTTCAAATGGCCAGTTTTAATACTGGTTAAAGATTTGTGGCACATGTGATTAAAATGACCTTTTTAAAAAATATATTCAGCGTTGTGTTTGCTGCTGCATTTGATTGTCAGTTGTCCTGGATACTGACTCACAACAAATGCTGATGCTGAAAACAAAGCTATGCCATCTCTGTAACTGGTGCCTTATGATAAGTCAACTTTTGTTTTTTCTTTATTTCTGTGTCGAGACAACAGGCATTTAAATAGGAGGGTATTTTTTGAAGTCCTTGTACATTAGAATAAAAAAATCTGTGTTGCATATCGCTGTCCTTCTCCCCATTTCTGAATATGGAAGCTCAGCCTGTGTTTTCCAGTGACAGAAACTGTCACTACTTTGACACTGTGAAGATAGAATTTGCAAGAATATTTTGCAGTCTTTCATCACTAGTGAATAAGCTTTTTTTGTGTTGTTGTCTTTGGCAAATGAATTATTTTTATGTTTAACATACATAACATGTTTAAAGCAGACGATTTATTGTCTGGCATTGCCTCAATGTAATTCCTACTGCTGGTCACTGGAAATAAGCAGGGAGGTTTACTAAGAAACTTCAGTAAAGACAAGTCCTGTTGTTCAAAATGTAAAGCTCATGGAGCATATCAAACATGAGAAGGAATTTGCTTACACAGTCACTGTTGGACAATTAATTGCAAGAAGTGGTTGTTGAGGATGTGCAATATTACTGTAACATTGTGCTTCTGGTGACAGGGACCTTGAAACTCCACCAAACCCCTTGTTTGGACAGAGGGCTGCAAAATGCAAAGGACTGAGCAAATAACATTGTTTGGTTTCTTTGGTGTCTGGGTCGTTTGATTACAGAGAAAGGCTTTTTTAGACCTGGCTTTGTGCATAGGTCTAGCCCAGAGGAACTGCACTATTTTCTTCATAAACTTTAATTAGCTGTTAATCTGCTCACTTAGAAGGACAAGAGACTGAAAAGTTGAGCTATGGAGACCGGGCCATGTTCTATGAGTAGAAAGATGGGCAACAGTAATAAGTTTTCTGCCAAGAAAAAGATAGTTTGAGCAGATTGACAGAAGGAGTGAAGGAGTATTGCTGATGGAATGCTCTAAGACAGTGAAGAATGAGGGAGAATAAACTGGCCAGCTTAACTGGAGGGTGTCCTTAGTTCACAAGAGTCCACAGTGCTGACAGAGGGGACTGTAGTCAGCAATATAGGGTACTTGCTTACATTTAAAGCCTTATTCTTTGCTGCCAGTGTGCACAAGCTCATTTTACTGGGGTTTCTGTTATCTATACAGGAAACAACACTAAAAAAATCTGGTAATTTAGATTAAATTCCTGAGCTAAACATAAGTTTAGTTTTCATTTAACCCTGGGAGAGAGCTACTTATGTCATTCTGATTGTAATATACAGCTGAGAGGACAAAGTCCACATTTAAATGATACATTTTACAAACTAGTCATCCAAGTAAAAGTCCAAACTACTATCACCAGCCATGTCAAAAGAAATATTATATATTTAAATACAAGTTCTGTTTGAGGTTAGAAACTGCAAGCTGCTTTGTCACAACTATCTTGAGACTTTTTTAAACCTTTAAATTAATTTCTACATACTGACTTAAACTGAAATCTTGCTACAAGTACAACTTCAAAACATTAGCAAATTAGTGATAAAATTTATGTTAATATAACTATAGCTATAGCAATGCATTCCAAATATCCAGAGCTTCCATGCTGGATACCAAATTTCCCACATAAATGTAGAGTCTGAAAATCCATTCCTCTTGCAACTCAGTCACTGAAAGACAGTAATGTTTAATCAGTTCTGAATGTGTGTTTAGCCTCACAATCATTAATAGAAAATGTTTCTAATTTACATTCAGATTTTAATTCAGATGCATGATGCTGATTTATGAGAAAATGCTCTGAAACTTCTTGAAACACCAATGAATATTTTCAAGGAAGTTAATAACCTGAGAATGAGAGATTCTGGGGTTGTTTAGGAAAGACAAAAAGTAAAACAAATGAAATATCTCATTTGTCATTGACTGCTGGTAGATTTCATCAACTAATTTTTTTTTTTAAAAGGATGATTTTGAAAATATTACTGTATATCATACACAATATCTATTTATTTATAACTACACCAATCTTCACAAAGTGTACTATGTCAGAACTCTAGCAATGCTCCTACCAAACAGTTTGTTCCATGCCTTTGGAATCATCCTGTTTGTTTAATCTGGCAAATGAAAAAAAATGGAAAGAAAAGTTATAGTAAATATAAAATTTTGCATGAACAGGATTGAGGAATTGGGTTTGTAATCAAATCAAAGTGAAGTTAACATCATTCCATATGTTCAGGGGGTCTCTTCTTCTAAAATATTTCTTGTTAGATTTTATTGGAAACTGTGAGACTGTTATGGATCCTACGTGCAATTTTAGGTTTGGGTTGTATTGGGTAGGTCTTCATAAGCCCTGCTGCATATAAGGATTTCCATTAGAACTGCACAAGGAATTTTTTTGCTCTATCTTTCTTCATTCATTGTACAATAAGAACAATGAGATTGCATCCTTGCGTCCTATCATTTACCTCTATTCAGCTTTTAATTCAGAGAAATCATTTGACATATCTTATAAACATATTCATCAATGTAAGATGTATTTGGGAGAAAGACAGTCAGTCACTGACATTATCCTTTAGTGGTAAGAATTAACATCATGGTAATAAAAATATTAAGAATATATTTTTGCATTTTATACTGCAGTTAAAAGGCAGAATGATTATTTAATAAAATAAAAATATTGGTATGACAGAAGAGAGCATTGCTGTACTAGACTGTTATATAGCAGCTTTGAGTCACACACCAGCAGACTTCAATAACACTTCTGAAGGATGAGACTCATTTTGCTGTCATTGGGGTGGAGAGTTGTACTTTGAAATGTTGCCCAATGGTACAGGGATGTATTTACCATCTACAAAATGAAAAGTTCAATATCACTGGAAAACAGTGATGTGTTTTCCTTGTGATTTCACTGTATCTTTGTAATCTAAATTTTACTTAATAAATTTGATTAATAGGTGCTATTCCTATTGTATACTACTGTATTTAATATATAAAATAGTATTTTGTCCTTGAACAGGCACACCAAATAACAGTATTCTCAATATTGAATAACTTCCAGTGCCAAATATTCCCACTACTAACCACAACTGTCAGCAATATCAATCATCAGTGCTTCATGACTGTTGTAATCTTTCATGTCACTGGGATTTTTGATGTCAGAAACTAGTACAGAAAACACTGCCAAACTAATAGGAATCATGTTTTGAAAAAAACCCATGAACAATCAACACAACCTTTTTATGATTGTATTCTGCCAGATGTATGCTCATCAAAACGAAGGATAGAGACTGATACACCTTATTTTTTAATATGGTAAGAGTCACCTCACTTAAAGGCAAACAAAAGCTACCTTTTGCTTTCATTGTTGGTTTGCCCTTACACAAACTATGCTTGCCTTTTTCGTGCCAAAACAACATTGTTTTTAACTGTTGACTTAGAGCTTAATCATTTCTCTTACTCCTTGAACTCCCACCCTCATTTTTTTTCTCAGAAGTCATAGATTTGTAACAAAAATGACAAAAATGTAAATTCGCAAATAGATCAGTTCTGTCTGCATATTCAGGTACGAGCATTAACTATTAAAAACTGGTATATTCACATTTATAAAGACAAATTTTTATCACTCTGGCTGTGCAAAACTTTGATACTGTATTTTAGATGTTAAAATGCCCTCATCAGAAATTTAACATTTTATCAAATCAATTCCCTCCTAATTTTTCAATCAGTCATCCCAACTTTCCCAAGCAGAATCAGTGCAGTGGTTACACAATAAAAAAGAAGAGATTGGCTGCATACATTAAAAAGATTATGAATACAAATCCCAATATTATGAGGCAATTGTTAGATGCTACTCAGGGAGAGACTTGTACCAACTTCAATCTACAGTTTCAATCATAAATGATTTTCAGTACTTTGTTCTATGTTCTCTGCATTACATTATAAATTTCCTTGAAATATACATATTGGCTCTGATTCCAGTTTTATTATTGTAAGAAGAAGTCAAGAAGGGAACTGAGTGTGTTGAATGTTTATGCATTAACTTTTTTGTTGATTTTTATAATAGAAAAAATAGTTGCAAAAATCTCTGGAACCATGCTACAAAACTGCATGATAATCACTCCCAGATGATTGCAATGTGAATTTTAATTTAATCTTGAATTTTTAGTTATCACATCTAAATTACTTTTAAGATTTCTTCAGTACCATAATTTTGATTTCAGTTCATACATTTAAGCAACATGTCTGTACACCCAATCTTAAGGCTATAACTATACTTCTGAATCTGTAAAGAATTTGCAACATAATCCAAAATAATCCAATTGCCATTGACCATTCATTCCTTGTCAATTAGAGGAAATGCACAGTTGATAAATAGCTATCTATACACACCCGTAAGCATACACAAAAGAGAATGTACATAACAAAGTTTGGACATTATGGGAGTTAGCACTTGTTAAGCTGGAAGTGTCCACAATAAACTCTCAAAACCAGAGCAGTTTCTACCCTGCAAAGTTTGTTTTCATTGTGTTTGTTCACCCTTTACACTCCACAGCACCAGCCAAGAGAAAAAAACCCCAGCCGTTGCCATGTAGACTCTTGCTCTTCAAGGGCTAATTTGATCACTTTTGAACTGCTTTATTATTTTCTCTCACCACATTCTCCACACATACTGAACCTTGTGCTTCCTCTTGCTGTCCTTTCTGCTGGCTGTAATGAGCTGCTCCTCTGTGCCTACCAACCCTGTTTGGTGATGCTGGATTGGATTGTTTCAGGAAGGCTGCAGTCAGCCGTTCTGGACAACACAGCAAAGAGTGGCACGACACAGAAAGTGCAGCCAATGCCTGCCAGCATTTCATTTCTCAGCAGGGCACTGCACACCAACGATTCCAGCCCTGGAGTACAGAATGGTCGTGGGTGTGACTCTGAGGCAGGGACAGGAACAGTCTCTGAGCCATGCAACAAAAAAAGGATTTTGGCAGTGCTTAGAGTGATGGCCAGTTTAAGCCAAATAGATGAAATTCTGATTGGTCAAAAGTCCAAGTAAAGATCTCATCATCTTTAATGGCTCAAGGATTTTACCCAGGGGCACTACAATTCACTTAGAACCTCGTATATACTTTATTGAGGAGAATTGTGTTTTTGTTGTTAACCTGGAGTAAGGAGAGAGATAGAGATATGCAGAAAGTTTATCTTACAGCTTCGCAAAAAAAACCCAAACAAAAAAAACCACAAAAAAACCCCACAAAAAACCCCAAAACAAAACAAAATGAAAACAACCCCCAAAAAACCACCCCCACAGCTTACACGGCTTAAAGAGTTCAGTGTTGAAAAAGGAAAAACGTTCACTGCCAAGAGCAATAGAAGCTAATCAGGGAAAGTGCAGTGAAAACTACCAAATAATTTACCAAATCAGACCCTCCTGAGAAGTGCTTTGAGAAGCCAGGAGGCTAGAAGGAGTTTTCAGCTGGATGTACTTTCCATGTTTGTTCTGATTTTAGGGAAGTTTGGGCATCTGCAAATGAGGAAAAAGTCCATGCCCTTGGCACACAGGAGCCAGGGAATTCTTGTGCTCTCCCTTCACGCTCGTGCCCTTTGGCAGCACAGCTGCTGCAGCTGAACAACTGCTGTCACCCCCAGTGGGCAGAACAGGCCTCTTGGAGGGTTTGTGCTGATAGTGAGTCCTCACCCACTGAACCCTGGCACTGAATAGAATCACAGGTGGCAGCTTTCTCTTATGTAAATGGTAGGAAATTTTTCTGGAACGTTGAGAAGGGCACTGAGCACTGTGGATTTGCTTCACAGAGGCCCCTCCAAGTATTGAGGGGTCCAGGTGAAGACGCTTGTGATGGGGTGTTGTCCAAGAACAGCCTGACTGGGTCTGCTGCTCTGGCATGGGGGGTTTGGCCATTTGAAACAATGTGCTCGTACCTTCAGAAGCAAATCAACAGATGAATTCTTGTGTTAAACAGAATGAGATGGTATTTTATAAAAAGCTTTCAAAAAGGAAATGTGTTTTTTTTTCTTTACCTCATCAAATGACTAACTCTAATTTAAAGAATATATTTTGCATTTATAAAAATGGTTTAAATTATTTCTCATTTTTTCAAAGCTCTGTGGTTGGAAAACTGCACTCCTCCTATAGCAATTCAGATTCTTGTTAAAGTTTCAAGTTTATTTCTGAACAGCCATTGATTTTATGAGGAAACATTATGATTTGTGAAAAACAAACCTGACCATCATTTTGGTTAGAAGAGCTTCAAGTTTCTAGTCATAGCTCTGTAATGAAATTGCCATTAAATGCTTTACTTAGTTAAATGAACTGCTGTAAGGATTTTTAAAACAAAATTATCTACACTAATTATTAATAACATCTTTCCCACCATTTTAACACTTATTTTTCTCGGATTCTTATTCTTCCTCCTTGCTAAAAGGGCCTCCACTTAAGAAAAGAGATCCGTGAAAAGGAATAATTTCTCAGAAACACTTAACCCCAGAAAAGATGTTCAAGAATGCATAGGAAATCAGAAGTGATATTTCCAGAGGATTTCTTTCTAAATGTTTAACTAGAATAAAGGTCTCTTTAAGACCTATAATGGCAAAATGCACTTATAAAGCCATCTCTTTAGTATGTTTCTGGGATTCATGTTGTGTCTGCAGGTTTTTCCATCATAGTCAGTAAACTCAAATTTTACCTTAACTGTGCAAAGGTATTATTGTGGTTATAGAGAGACCAGGCACTAAGTCTGGATAAAAATGTTTGTAGCAAAACCAGTAACAAATACCAGAATATTCTGAATCTTTAAGAATATTAAAAGTAAAATTGTTTATGCTTTTTTGAAAATGTCCAAATTTTAGGAGATATAGAGGATAAGCATATAAAATACAATTTATACTATTAAGCTGTCTCTTTCTACAATCTGTTTATTATAGTAATAATTTTATGCACTCATCTAATTATTAGCTGACTAATCTTTTTCTGACTGTGATCCTATGCCTCTCATAACAAGGTCTAAATAACTTTATGCAAATATATTAGGCTTATTTCCTCTCAGAGTAAGAAAATTACAGTAAAGAACAGCAGTGCTGTAGGGTTCCTTTCAAACACATACAAATGACACACTTTATAATATGATGATCTTTTATTGTCATAGTCTAGCATTTTAGAGCCATTAACATTTCCTTGTGAAAATCTGCTTTGAAATATTTATTTGCAAGCTACACTTTATTTCCTAGGTGACACCTTTTCCATCATTTCTACAAGCATAGGGAGATAGATGAAGATGTTTCTGGAACTAGAGACACAGAACTAGGGCTGCACTGCAAAGTGTGAATCACCTATCTGCCCTATGCATAAGGAAAGATTTTCAGATTTTATAAGCATCAAAATCACCCAAACATTTTCAGAAAGGAAGACAAGTGGTCCATGAAAATCTGGTCTCTGTAACTTAGTGCTTTACTCTGCAGAAATTGTCCACTGGAATAACATTGGAGTTCCCCTTTCCTCTTTACCACCTCTTGTGCCTGTTCATCAGGAGGAGGGAGGATTGTGCCTCTCCCCTCAGCCCCTCTACATTGCAATAACCCACATGCAGTACCTCAGATTCCTCCTGTGTTCCTTGATTTGGTTTGACTTTTTCAGAGTTGCCCATCTCGGGATACATATCCTGTCTGATCAGCAAGTAGAACAAGCCAAGCAAACAGCTATAAAGTGTGTGGTTCAGCCTTTTGTCTCCATTCAGCCACTTGTTTTCCTAACAGCTGTAGAAACGTCTCATCCTTGAGATCTCAATAACACCAAAAAGGGCAGAGGAGTTAAAAGCTACTAGAGGGAGTAACAGACAGCTAGACAAAATCAAAATTACATTACCCTTGTTCTCTTTTAAGAACAATAAACCTCGAGTTATTTACTGAGCACAATAAAATGCTACAGGGCATTGTTAGCACAGAGTTTGGATCCATAAATCACATAAGTATTGAGATGCTGCTCTGAGAGTCTGTGATCATCAAACAGTGAGATCTAGTCATCAAAGGTTGGGAATGCAAGGAAAACAAGAAAAGAAGGATAGAATAATCTATGGCACATCCTCTTCCCCACGGATCAAAGAACTTAATTCTCAGGAACATCTGCCTGCTTTGTAGTGTCTAAACTAATTGTCCAGGAAAGTCTGGAAGAAGTCAGGATATGTCAGAAGGTCAGATCATGGATGAAAATACAAGCTCAGCACTTGGCAGATGGTTTATTATCTGCTAATTCTTCTTATTTCTATTTCACATGATATTAAGTGTGTGCTAGAAGTTTCCAAGTGGAAAACCCACACAATAGTTAATGTAGTTCAAAAGCTGCATTAATCTTCCTTTATGGCTTGTGACACTCTTGGGAAGGAAGGTACTGCACAGCTTAAAAGAATGCAAAGGTGTAAAGCAACCTGAGGCTAACTAGAAACTGACAAAGGGCAATGTCCTAAGTGCATATTTCCCCATGGGAAATCTGTGTATGTAGAAATGGATTAACTTCCCCCATATACCTGTAGCTTATTTAGAGTTTGAGATCAGTGTACCCTGCAAGTTGGTGACCATGAGCTGGTAACTCTAAGAATACTCTTCTCATGTAGATACTGACATGTCTTGTCAATTTGGAAGAAATTAACAGAAGAGGAATAATTTCATCTGAATTATCACCCCAGTAAATTAAAACTAGAACATATGCATGTCATAGTCCAGCATCACATGCATGACCGAATCCTGGCAGTCAGGATGTCATGATCAATACTCCATCATCTGAAGAATCCTTTTGAACTATTCTCATCAGCCACGGATTTCCCTAGACTTGACCTGTGTGAGATAACTGTGAGCAGCACACAGACTGCTTACTCTGTCCTGTGGATTTGCTATCAGTGAAAGCTCCTAAACTGTCATTCTCACTAGCTATCCCCTGATTAAGATGTGGAGAGCTTTTTTACATCGTACAGAGGACTAAAACAGGTACACCATTCTTATGTTGAAGCAGTTCCTGACATCCCCTCCATATAAGAAATGACGAGGCCTCACAGCTGGAGCTGTGGCCCTTTAAGAAAACCGGAGCTTTTGTCCAGTCTGCCTGCCTGAAAGCTGAATACCTCTGAACATCAGATTATCTTTGTGCTTCATATTGTAGAACAGTGTTGCAGAAGCCAGTGCAGAGCTGGCTGTAGTCCAGCATTACAACATTATCATATTTATGTTCAGAGACCTACAACTGGCTTGCATAGATTGCTGCTGCCACTGCTGTCTGAAGTGGTGTGCACTGCTATCACCACCAGTCAGAGCAAACGAGGGGTGGCAAACTGCAGGATCCAATATCAGCAAGCCTGGCAGATCCAATTCACGAATGAGGATCAGCATAGCCTTAACATAAAGAAATGCCAGATGAAAAGGTAAATTGCTCAAAGCAGATGTATTGAACATAAGAGATGAGAGAAGCTGTCAAAGGAAGATGACAATGAAGAGCCACATTTCACAAAGATGTCAGAAGGCACACGGAGAGAGTCAGTTCTATTTAAGATGTTCCAGAGATTGTTTTTTAAAAAAAGGATGAAAATTTCAGAGCTAGGTAGTGTGGAACACCTGGAGCAACCTACATAGCCCACTTGACTTTCAGAACAGAGAGCTGTATCTGCAGAACACTCATTATCCACATGGGTAAAAATTACCTGGACTGGATTTTGACCCTGTATCAACTTAACTCGTTCAGTAGAGGTTAGGATAATAACCATATTATATTTTTTCTTTTTAAGCCACGGTTCAATAATATAATGAAAATGAGTAAGCAAAAATAAGCCTGAAAACCAGTGTCATCATACATACAATGTAATAATAACTTAATGACTTAGCCAGCAGGCCAGGCAAAGTCTCATTCTCTGCACCCCACAGTATCTCCTGGATGATACCATCGTTTCAGCACTCTCTCCTAGTCTCTTTCTTGCCCATCAAAGCTTTTCTTGCTTTCATGTTTGTGATTCTGCCTTTCTGTGCCTGACAGTTGTAATGAGGATATGCCACAGTTTTGGTGACAAGGCAAGTATTCTAGAGAAATCCTGCCAGAAGAGATGAAATGAAGTAGTTAATACCTGACATTGGGTCCTGGAAGTGATCACCTATATGGAAATTTATGTAATGCTCTGTGACTTACAGAAAAAAATCATACTTGTTTAGAGGTCACCATTAATTTAAAAATCAATGAAAACACTTATAAATGCATGAAAGAAAACAACTTCTATTAAAACGTCATTGCAGCATAAGGATCCATAAAGGTGATATGGGAAAAGACAGCATATGTTTGTCTCAGCTTCAGCATCAACTCTCGCTGAAAAAGTGTTATGAATTTTTAGAAGCTTGAAGTTGTGCTACTTGACTTAGAATAACAAATATGGGGTTTTTAAACAAATAATTGTGTTTTCTTACATACTTTAATCAGGATACCTGCAAGTGTTCTACAAAGTATTCTACAATGGAATATGACATTCCACTTCAAATTTCTGAATTTAGGCCACTTACACTCAAAGTGTGTTTAGGCTGCCACAGTTTGCATAGCAACACACATTGATCTCTATCCCCATACGTGCTGTGCAATATGTAACATGCATAGCATGTTAAATTCTCAGTGCAGCTTTGACATTGGAGGATTTTCCCTCAGCTATGGAAGCAATCCTTGCCTTGCTATCAGCTTGCCTTAAAGTATTAGTGGGAAAAGAACCTTCTTATGAATATACAAACAAAAAATGCCTTCTGAGAGATACATTTTCTGTTATATTCTGCAGCTACAATCACAAGAGGCCCAGGATGAACTGATTGCGCATTTTGAAGCAAACAAGTGTATTTTAGCAGCAGCAGCATGATCTTTTCACCCGTTATTTACAATGCTTTATAATTATGGTAACTATTAACTCTACAGGCACAGAAATGTCAAGAAATTAGTATCTTCTGATTTTAGGATTTACTGCAACATAATGTGAAGGTTACAATAGCATTCTCATCCTGATACAAAACCGGGGACAGTCAGGTATTGTCTTTCCTTGCCTTTGACAGTCTTTGAATTCCATTCACTGTATCTTAAAAAAATATGCTTGACGTGCAGTAGTGCAATTTGTATCAGCATAATACTGTAATAATTTCAGAACTATAATACAATAAACACTATCATTGTTTAGAAAGTCAAGATATTCTCATTTTATAATCCAAGGATGCTTGTAATAATCTGTTGTATCCCTCACATTAACATAGTTACCTACCCTGGAGATGCTGAGATGTAATTTAAAACAGAAACAACAGAGTATTGGGGATAAGGAAATGCTGATCAAAACCTTAAGGATTTCTAGAGGTCACAAACATCCTGGCAGTCTGCCACAGACACGGTTGCTGACTAGAGAACACTTTCCAGTTTCCTTGCAACTCCAGGTTAACACAGCTATTCAAATAAACACTTTGAAGAAATTAGGAATTGGTACTAATCAGAAGCTCATTTTGGAGGGAGAATGGGAGAAACTTAAGTTTTCCAATATCCAGAAAGCTTCAAATAAGAGTATTATAATATTTAAAAAATGTAAAATGATTTCCCAGGCTAATTTATTAATTTTAATTCAATTCACTGAAGAAATCAGCTTAGTTAGCATTGGTGGTTGAAAAATCAGGTATAAAATCTGATTGTATGAAAAAACTCTTACTACTGAAATGGATGTAGGCATTGACAATGGATGTAGGGCATTGCCTTACTGCTGTAGGGAAAAAGAAAAGCCTTAAGAGACTGAACGATGAAATAGAACGTGGCGCTTGTGGATCCCCAGTTTAAATACAGTCACAATGAGTATAACAGTGGCCAGTTTGTAAGTCTGCAGCCTAACCTATGTGTCACTAGATTTCCAATACTTTGAGCATTAAATAATCTGGAAAGAAACGACTTTCCCAGTTTCTTAATAGTGTCAGTAACCTGTTCTCTTAAGCAGACAGACTTGCTAAAACAGGGGTGAGAGCGTTTATTAGAAAATGTTTAATTTATTAGTACAATCGGCCTTACTGAAGCAAAAAGAGATTTTTTAATCAGAAGCATGTTAGCTTTACTGATGGACTGCATTTCAGGTGTAGTTGTTACTTGAGGAAAGTGGTTCTGTGGCAGGCTGACAGAGTCCCTGGGCTCTTGGGGCACGTGGAGTCTCGGTGCTTTCTCTTCTCCCTGTTGTTACAATGGGTTCTAGGCTAAAGCAATTCCCTTGCCAGGGGAGAAGTAAAGGGAAAAGTGAATGAGTAAAGCTGTGATCCACAGCAGTATGTTCACACTGGCCAACGTCCATCTCTGACCACCTCCTAGTGGCATGGACTGGGTGGGTTCATAGATTTAAAGGAGAAATTATTTCCATTATAGATCTGTGATCTATCCAGATACTCTCTGTAATATCCAAGTCCTATAATTTTACCCAGCAGCTCCTATAATCAGCATGTGGGCTGTGAAGCCAAACTGCTGCTGTGTTTCTGTACTAGGAGTGAGATTTTAGTGACAATTTCTAAAAATTTTTTTTCCCCACAAATATTTGTTTAATTTTTTCTTTACTTGCTTTGGTATCATACAATAATACAAACTAGAAGTGCGAAATATGCTTATAATCCTGAGAGTTCTGTTAAACCCTAAGTGATAGCAGGAAAAAGGAGAAGAATATTAATGGAAAGAGCACATACTGAAGATTTGGCTTTCATGTGAATGCAATTAAAGCTTTTCGCTTAAGCTAATAGGGTAAGTGACTATATGAGGAAATCCACAGACACTGCAAATGTGCAGGAGGGAGAGAGTAGTGTTTGCTTGGTGTTCAATGGTCCATGTGTAATAAGCTGGCAGTTCCACCTAGTTCCTACTGGACAAATGTGTACATCAGAAATTCCTGTTTCTCCCTTCCCCCGGCTGCGCATTTGGAAGTTTCAGCAATGAAGCCAAGAGCTGAATTAAGAGAGACATGACTACATTTTCAAAGCTAGTTTATTTTTCTGTATTTCTTTTTTTTTGTAGGTAAATGTATGCACATAAAAAATACATTCCTGTTGGATATATGGCTGTGAGATTGAGTATATCAGTTGATTTCTTGAACATCTGTGTGTGACTGATCAACTCACATGCCTTTGTCAAATTATTCTAGGAGATCTGATATTCCTAAACTTTGAGGTTTTCCTAAAAGCATTTGCCAACTTGATACAAACAGATTTATACTGTCTCTTGAGAATAGAATAATGTTCTAGAGTTTTCAGAAGTTACTCTGATTCCTGGAAGATAGAGAATAAATGGTATACAGGTTGGATCACAGAACTAATTAATTTTAAAAAAAATGTTGAAATGATTCCTTAATACTGGTATTTCCACAGAAAATGTAGCATATATATAGCATAACACAAACAGTGAATCTGTGGTAGCTTGGTATGGCACAGTTATTGTTGGCCTTAATTTGTGGTGCCTTATATTTGGATTTTGCCTACACAAATGTACTTCAAAAACCATGTTGACATACCCAGTGCAGCGAACCACTTACATGAGGCTCTCACAACTCTATACACAACCAGCAGGAGACTGTCAGTTTTATTGTGCTTTGTAATGTTGCTCCTGGCCAGGATGTGGACCAGTTTTTGGTAGTGCATGGCATCCAGACTATGGAAAAAATTGTCAGGCCCATTCTTGCATGGCTTGGGGAGAGAAGGGCCAGGAACTCCGGTGGCCAGAAGTTCCCTTAAACAGCTAGAGCTGTGCTACCCTTTTTGGGAACTGTAGTGAGCACCAGGGATTGCAGCCCTTTTACAGGGAAGAACAAAGGGCATCACTGACACTGTCCTTGGAACAGCAATCCCAGGAAGTGCTTTAACTCTAGGAGCCAGGATGGCATAGCTTTGAGGCTGCTATGAAGCACATTCTGAAAATACAAAGGTCTCTCCAGCTTTTCCTTTTGTTATGGACAGTTGTTAATGACAAGGAACTGTAAATACTGCATACACAGGATAGGGATATACAACACATAGGGACATGCATACACAGGATAGGGATATGCAAAAGAGCTGTCAGCAGTCTTTAATGCCTTTTAAAAAAAAAATTCTTGACATATTGGTAAAACCATACAGTTTAAAAAAAAATTCTTAATGGAAAGATTCTTTTAATATAAAAATGTTTCAAGCACTATATACGTTCTTTCTCGTGAGACAATGGCTGCTGACTCTCCAATGTGTTCTGCTGCAGCAAAAGATTCACAATTCTCTATTCAGTCTTTAAATAGCTGTATGCTTGTTATATCATTTCTTTTGTCCTCCAATATTCTTTTTAGTGGTTACATGAGATCCCTGTGTGCATCTGATATTACTGATCTAACCCAGAATTTATACTTTTTGCCCTCAGTACTTGCAGGTTTGAAAAAACATTTGGCATAGTTGGAATGGGGGGACATTAATATCATTGACCCTTTTGTTAATGGGTCATTGACCTATAATGGTCCCAACTCTATGGAATGTGTTTTAATTTGTAGGCAATATCTTGCTAACCTGACTCCCACTTTCCTATGGAATTTCACAAACCTGAACCCCACTCTGTGGCATCTCTCTAATTGTTTAGATGCAGAGTGACTTATCATTTGCATCCCATAACAACTTCAATTAAACTATGCCATATAGCTTCATCATACTACCCCCAAAATACTTTTGCCATCAACATTTCTCAGAGTGGCAATTCTGAGCTTTCCAGAATTTATAGGTCACAGGTAAAACAGCATGTTCTCTGCAAGTGTTAATGAGTTTACAAACTGCTGAGTATTATAATGATAAATTTGGTCATATTTCTCTACTGACTTTGCATGGTCTTGGTGCTGCAATATTTTTAGCTTATATCTGCTCTCAAAGGGCCCAATCCAAAGCTCATTGAAGTCAAGGAAAAGAGGTGTATTAAGATTAGCAGCTTTTGATCAAGCCTGAGACAGTCAGTGCCATAAAAACATTATCTGTGCACATCCCTTATATGCCAGTGACATCTCCTTGCACCACTGCAAGTTACTGAATCTCATTTTCTTTGCAGCTTTCTGCCTGATCAGGGAATCTATTAAGTCCAGGCAGTCAAGGCAGCTGTCTTGAGTCAGATAATTTTCAGCTTCCTACATAAAGGGAACTAATATAATATCTACTTTATGCCCACATCACTGTCGTAACTCACGTGGTACTGTGGAGGGCTTTCAGGGAGAAGGGCAGAATGTGAGCAGTGATTTCTAAAGCCCTGGCCCAGGTCAATCCTCTGCTTCTGCAATAGACTCCCTGTCCCACTTTTACAGGTACTTTCACCAACCTTCTTGGGCACAAAGTAATTGCTGTAGCTCTTAAATGCATCCTTTCACACCTGAAAGGGTATGGTGCAGACTGGGAACACGAGACAAGGCTGCATTTCTGTTTAGTGTCCCTGCTGACACAGGTACAGGAAACTGTAGTCTGATGTCTTCTCTGGGCATTTTAATACCTTTGCAGATAGAAAGTGACCTGTTTATTTCAGGAGGGTTCAGCATTCTTGTTACGGTATATGATGGCATTAATATATATCATTTTAAGTTCTAGTAACCAGACCTAGCACTACTTCTAGGGAGAAATAAAACTGTTTCCAGTGTTTTGGCAAACAATCTTCCACAACAAGTCCACTCAAAAATACCCATGACAAAACTAACATTTTTCAGATGAGAATTTTCATGAAATACAAACGAAATACTGAAAATGCCTAATGGTAACTATCATCTATCCTTGTCACTGAAAAATGTGTCTTAAACACCCAGGCCCCTTAGTCTTCTATCACAAGGCCAATAACAAAATCACTAAACCTGTAAAGAATTGTTCACTGTTGCTTGAAGTTATTATTAGTTATTAGTTTTAGTCAATAGTTCAGTCTGATGCTCTCAATTATGTCAAAATTTCAAACTTGTGTGGCCTTTTTCTATGAAAAGTGATTTAAAATCTGCCTTGTCGCTGACATTTAAAAATGGGGAATCTATACCATTCATTTATTTACCCATATAAATCGAGATTAATGGAAGGTGAGCAAAGTAAAGCACACTCTTATGGGAACAAATCAAATCTTTGGAAAGGAGTGAATATATAGGACTACTTCTGGATTATTTTTTCTTTTTTTNNNNTTTTTTTCAAGCCATTAAGTTTACTTCTACATAGCTTGTGGACTAATAAGTTGATACAAGTTACTGGAAGCACCTGTCACCCCTGCCAAAACTGTTCCCTGTTAATGAAATGGGATTTTGTGAGGGTTTTGGTGTCATACTGCTGGATGTCACGTGTGGCAAAGATCATTATCTAACAACACCAAATGTTATCACATAGACTAAGTCTTATGAAAGTATCAGAAACTTCCCTTCAGGTTACCAAAGAACAAAATAGTTGATGTTTGGTTTGGGCACTAGATGGACTTCTTCAGAGGTCTTCAGAGAATTTAAATAACAGATTTTACCTTTATGATGAAACTGGTTTTGAAGTACTTTAGTTTACAAGCTCCAAGTGTTTCTGAAATGCAATTCAGTGAGTATTTTACAGCTTTATAAGAGCCTGCTCTTTTTGTAAGAGAAAGGCAAGAAGATGACTGTTTCCATTTTCTGTTTTCCAGTTTTACTAACACTCTTGGTATAAAGGGTAAAACAAGCACTAGTGCTTTCTGTGCAAAAATAATAAAATACTCTCTTCAAAGGACAGTGGCAATCCTTCCCTCTTCCATTCCACTTAGTTACAGTGAAAAAATACAAAATTAAACAACTCTTCAATAATGCAAAAAATTTAAATTACATGTTTTGATCTCTTGTATTTTCTTTCCTCCAAAGCCTGTGCTCTGGTCAGTGTAATATATCGTGTGAAAACACAGTGTACACACTCCACATACTTTCTAAATATCTGGTGAAATGGCTTTTTGATTTTTCAGGGCATAGGATGAATGTGCAGTGAATTCACAGGAAAAGCTCTATATAGGATCTCTTGATAGGTGTAACTTATTTTTTATTTACAATTTCTACGGCTCCTAGTTTTTATTTTCTCTTCTCCCCTGCTGTCTGAATTCAATATCAAATAAATTTGCAATTCCACAATGTTGCTTCAAGCTTTAAAAAAACAGACTGCAGCCAGTGCCAATTTTGGGCAACTATCCAAAATTATACACAAACCACATAGTGCAAAGTAGTTCTTGTTACCTTTGTATCATGCAGGCACAAATTTAATTTTATTCTCTCCATTCCCTGGAGGAATGACCTCCTTGTCTGGGTTGCCCCCATCTAGGAAATGTACTAATTATTATTACTTAGTTTCCTGACATGAATTGAAGGCACAGGAAACAGCAGTTTTATGCACATCATGTAATGTTTGGAAATGTAAAGCACAAGGGCTGATCTAGGTAGCATTTGGCTCATGGTCCTTTGAGCTCTTTGTTTTGATGGTGAACTTTAGGAAGATAGTGTTCATTATTTCCTATTTCAGTGTATTAGAAATTTCTGTCCTAGTTTTGGGGACATACTAGAGCTTCCACAGTTCTGACATCTTTTAAACACAACTTCATCAGGGAACTAAACAAGTCAGCAACATACAAAGCAACAGCAATGCTGCTGTTTCAGTAACAATAGGAAGTGTTTTTTGAGTCTCTACCAATCTTGATTTTGTAAACACAAATAAATAAAACAAATATAGTCTATTATCCCAACATATATTTAAAATGTAATGTATTGTATAATGTATTGTTTGAGTTTAAAAGAACAAATAATTGCACTTAATGAATGATCAGTGGATTTAAAAGTATTTTGAAAACAGTATTTTTTTATACCAACTTTATATAGCAGGGTAATTACATAAGTGGGAACATCAAATAAGCAGTTTAAGGTCATATGCCTTGTACTTCTGAACAATTTTATGGCTAATAGTTTACTACATCTGTGACATTACTATCAGTTAATTGATTCTTTCTACAATGGTCACGTTAGTGTTTTCCGTATGAAATATCAGAAGAATTAGAAAAGTGAACAGGCACAAATGTTCTCAGATGATTCAGAGACTTTTCAGAAGGTTTTTAGAAAGTTCATATCTGATAAAATCAATAATCAAGTGAACTTCAGACATACAACTCGTAAGTTTAGCTAACAGATCTTCTGCTTCACAGTAACTGATTCTTGGCAGCTTTTAAAAAAAATAAATCCATGGATTACTAACATTTCAGCAGAAATTTGTTGTGAGTTAATGTAACTGAAAATATTTCAGCATGTCTAATTCCATATTATATGGCAACATAATTCACAAGATGAATATCCCCACCCAAAGCACTTACATTTTTGTCCAGTGCTTTTCAATAAATAAACAGTTTGGCCAGTGCTTCGTGGAGAACTGCTGCTGGTTCCCATGGGAATATACAGGTACCCTGTTCAGCAGGTGTCAGTGATGCCCATACCAAAAAGCTGTTCAGTCTGAAGCAGGTCAGGTTAGGGGAGATGTTGAGCTGGAAGTAGAAAACACAGCTTTGGGAGTAAAAAGACTGTGCTTAAGCTGGGTTTAAGGATGCCATCCTGCTGACAGTGAAACATCAGTACTTCTCCTCCAGCTCCTCCTGCAAAGCTAAGCAGAACCTTATTTTTGGTGTAGTTTTTGTTGAGGACTGTGAGGGGGTAGTGTGCCTTCCATTTATAGTACACCCACAGGTTTTGTTATTGCTCTTTTATTAAAGGCATGATGGACAGAATCATTAACTGTGCAGATTATTTCCTTACATAAGGAGAAGAGAACATCATGCTGTGATGGTTCAGGGGTGACCAGCAGTTCTGGTACTGCCCTGCTTCTGTGTAGGTACTCCCTGCAGCTGCCAGGCCCTGCTGCTGCCCCTGGGTCATTCCGCCCTTTTTCTGGATCACGAGGCTTTGCAGTCACCTGTTTCCATCACCCTGCCATGAGCCTGCAGCAGTGTGGGGTACAGTGAGCCTCTGACAGCTCCTCCAAAGCTGCCCTTTTGGATCCTGCAGTCCCACTGCTTTTTGGACAGGCCAAACTCCAGGCTTTCCCACCTGCTCTCACTGTCTCCTGACTCTCACACCTGCCTACACCACACTCTCCTCTACAACCCTGTGAGTACAACAATCCACAGTAGCTCCTTTGAAACAATGCACCATCCCTTCACACAGAGAAAGAGAGAAACCTGGCAAAAATATTAAAAATTATATGTGCCTGACTCATTTTTCTTAAGAGCTCCATGACCCCCATGCCTCAGGTACATGCCAGGAAGCCTGTGGTTTGGACAAATTGCATCCTTCTATTCTTCGTGGCTGTAGTATCACCAGACTGCATTTTCAGCAGTGGCACCACTCAGAGTGTGCCCATTTCAAGCCCTGGCCATTTGCTTTTTCCTGCCTCCCTATTGAAGCGTGTCACCCTCCTCCTTCCCCCACTGCAGTCTCATCACTGCTTCATGGCTCTTCAGAGTCAGATTGTAATGACTTTAAAATGACTTTGCAACCTCCCCTCCGTGTATGAATTAGAGCCAGATCTGTTCTCCTCACAGAGTCCTCAGTGTGGCTTCCCAAAGTGGGGCTGGAAGACACTGGGGCAGTCGGCTACAGCCTGGGGCCATGAACCAGCTCCTTTGTTGGCATTCCTCCACTCTTAGCTGCCGGCAGTTTGTATTTCTTCTTAGACACAAGCTTTGTTTTCAACAATTTAGTGTCCTTCTGAGTTTGAAATATGAGAGAAATAAGCTTGCTTATATATTTGAGGGAGGAAGTGGGCACCCCTAAGTAATTGCTATATTCTAAAGGACTCTTAATTCCTTTAAGGACCTCTGATTTCCTTTCTTACTGATTTCTCAATAGCTCAGAATTAAACCAAAGCAAATCCATTCACGTATTTCAATATACCAACAGATGTTGCATAGGAATAAAGAAATTGTACATTAATCCAGTGTTCTTCAAGTATGTATACAGACATAATAGACTAAGCAAGTAATTCCTCCTAGAACAGATAATCAAAGGTTCTAATTTAAACAGTTCATTTACAAACATCTTTTCTGTTTTGTCAGCCTAATACACCTATTAAAAATTTAATCTCTTCATTGTTTTAGTAGTGTGAACCACTATTTTACAAGTACTTGATTGATGGACATAACCAAATGAAACAACATGTTTGTTTGCCCTCACAGGGATTTTAAATAACTGTTTTCATTCTATGCCTTGGATAAAATAGTTTATTTCCTCAACAAAACGAGGGACAAACAAGAGAAATGTGATGCCTATATTTTTTTTTCTCCCTTAATTTTCTGATATTGGCTTAGAAAGCTTTCCATATAAACAACTCCCAGTATATGCATAAATTGCTTACCATGCGGTGATTTTGTTGAGTCTCCTAGGAGCTCTGAGAGGCAGGTTTGGGAAAGCAGTTCTATAAGCCCTGCAAATAACCCTGTTTTTGTAACTGAAAAACGTGAACAATCATCCAAACAGTGGTCAATAGAAATAAGTTTTCAATCTGAAAGGCATAAAAGACTGAGTGGGAAACAAAGAGATGTTTCTTTCACGGCCAATGACCTTTTTTTATGGCCAGCAGAGCAGCAGCAATGGTGATGCAGGCCCGAGGAAGGACTGCGAGGGCTGTACACTCCAGAGTGACAACACTTTGTCCGTCAGAATCTTTCACAGAACAAACTGAAAAGAAGTAAATAGTGCCCTTGCTGTGGAGCCTGTGCATAAAGAGAACTGTTAGCCTTACTTCCCTTTATTTTGGAAGATACAAACTTGGTCTTTTTGATTTTTTTTATCTTTTCTTTCAGCCTTGCAGGCAATCAGGCAATCATGGAAGGAACTGAGCATCTCAATGACCACACTGTGGAAAGCAGATATTCAGTCTTTCCTGTATAATGACTTGCACAATGATGTTTTCTAAGGAAAAAACAAGAGGTTCCTTTCCCCTCTTTTTTTTTTTTTCTTCCCTGTCAGATAAGCCTTTCTAATGGCATTTTTAGATGTGTTGGTAACTGTTGAACTTACTCTATACCAGCATTCACACCATGGCCATTATTACCAAGGAACATACTTGTGACAGAGGATCTTCTTTCCATGATATTTTTGTAATAGCAAGTTTTGTAAAGATATTGATTTTAATTAATTGAGAAGATTAATAGCAGAACATTAAATACAATCATCTGATGAATGGAGAAAGCCCAATAAGCCATTTGTGGCTTAAGCCAGAATTTAGACCAATTTAAAGACCCACAGAACCAAAAGTCCCTTTGTTCTGCACAGTCAGGCTACAAGATGCATCACCTTGACAAAAGCAAAATTGCAGACATGTAGCATTTGCTGTCAAAAAAGCTGCCTGCAATTAAGGTCTGTTGGCACCAACAGAGACAATAAGAGTAGAAACAGCGATATATTCAGTGATCATGAAATGTGGTCAGGTATAATTTTCCCTCACATTTTATATATTAATATAAAATAATTAGATCAGCTTCTCTCAAGAAAAGTTCTTGAATATGATACTACTCTTTAATATTACATGTGGCTATTTGATACTGTTTTTATTAGCTGTGCAAAATATATTAAATCACTAAATACTGTCTTTTAATATGTGTACATACATAGATGTATGCATCAATTTATATGAAAATAATCTTACTTAGACTTCAACAGATGGACTTAATTTCAAAAAAACTACCAATCCATGCTCAAAACATGCATTTTAGAAAAGATTTTTCACAGTGTGAAAAGTGCACATTGAAAGATGTATCAATTTAAAAGTAAGACTCTTCTCTTATTACTGCTAATAGATTGTCTGTTATCTTCTAGTGGTGATGTAACCTTACATGCCTGTCCTGTGAATACAAAATTCTATCTTTTGCAGTGTTCTCAAAGTCATTGTAACTAAATCAAATCAGTTCTAAGATGTATTTTCAATTCTCCCTTTTTCACAGGCTCTGCTTGTTACAGAAAATGCCCACAATACCAGTAAAAAATCCAATTCAGGCCCATTAGGTAGCTGAGCAGACCAAAACCACTGATTGTTATTTACCAACTTTGCAGAGCTGCTGCGTAAAATTAATAAATGATTTAATAGCTTATAGGAAAAAGTTAGAATGCTTGACTTAAGTTCCTAAAATTTTTATAACTGACTTTATGCTTTCTAGCAATGCTGAGCTTGTAATCCTATTAGTCAGTTCTCTTTTTCAAGGTACACTAATTTGAGTGATTTCATTATTTTTCCTTGAATATGTGGATTCTGTGGGCACAGTTTCAGGTCTGTTCCTGTTGGTTTGTGTCCCTGTGCTCCTGCAGCTGGAGATGGCATTTCTGGGAAAGCAGGAGCGTGCCCAGAACATCCCCGTGACTCAGTAATCCCTGGCTGCCAGAACCACATCCTAGGACTCTTGGCTGCCAATTGTCATTATATTTAAATCCACTATTCTTCTGTGAGGAAAAGACCCAAACCTTCCCAGGCTGGGCTGAAGATACACCTGGATGAGCAGATCATGTTTGCACAGCACACGGAAGGGAAGTGGATGTTGGCAGGATTAGAAAGGTTGCTCGGTATCAGTTTAGAATACTCACAGGCAAGTTTCAAAAACCACTGCAAGTGGGGATCAAATATTACCAGAGATGAAAGGAGAGTAGTGAACAATTTGCTACAGGTCACTTGTTTCAAGAAGACCTTTGCTTCTACATGGTGGTACAGAGTAACACCTGGAGGATCACAGCATAAACCCTTGATGTGAAGTCAGTTATTTCAGGATTTCATTACTTATTATTTTAAAGGAGGATCTTTAAATTGATATAGCTCATTCTTTAAAATGAGAAGCCCATTTTTATGGGCTGCAGCTGTTAGAGCCTTTTTCTATCTCCTTCACATTCTTCTTGTACAGTTAAGGTTATGTTGCCTTTTTATTGCATAGAAGGTGCACAAAAGCACTGATCAGTACTTTAGTGAGAAATTAGAGAAGTTATAAAATATGTTTGTGCCACTTCCCTGGAGATAAAGTCAGTTAAATGGTCCTTTTTCAGAGTGGGAGGAGTTTTCTAACTTACAGAAAAAAAGAAATAAAATGAGATTGTAGTAGCCAAACTGTAGATCTGTGCAATAATTACCTAAACTAATAAAACTTTTAAAATTCTGCATTCTTCAAAGCCTTTGTGCATACAAAGTGCACTATACAACAAGCAATATAGAGTCATAGGACCAAAATTTATTGTGGAAGGGACCTTCACAGGATATCTGGTTCAATCCTTTGCTCAAAACAAGTCTAAATATATCAGGTTGCAAAGAGCCATGTCCAGCTGAGTCTTGGGCACTTCAGGGGACAGTGATTCTCTAACCTTGGTGGGAACCCTATTGCAATATTTAACACTTTGCTGCAGAGCAGCACCTGCAGCTTGTGCTGCTGCATGAGACCCCTTCAGGGGTGCAAGATACCATACTTGTTCTTGCTAAATTTAATGAGGTTCTACTCAACCTATTTCTTCAGCCTCTCCAGGTCTCTCTGAAGAGCAGCCCCTTCCTCCAGTGTATCCACTGCTGCTCCCAACTTGGGGCCATGCACATCCTTGCTGAGAGGGCACTCCATCCCCTTCTCCTGCTCACTGCTGGAGACGTTAAATGACATTGATCCCACTGCTAATCCCTCAGGGACCCCACCACTGGTCCCGGTGCCTTGGCTGTAGCACTGCAGCCAGTTTTTCACCCATCCCTATCTCATCCTTATCTCATGAATTTGGTTTTAAGGACAGCGTGACAGACTGGGTCAAAGGCCTTGCTGGAAAAGAAATTATACAAAGTTCACTGTCCTCCCCTTCATGGTTGGTAACCTCATCCGAGAAAGAGCTAATCCCCCCAAAAGCTGTAATTTCACCAAGGTGAAGCAAACAATGATTTTATTGCAATAAGTTGAGTTGTTACTGTTTCACTTGCATTCAGTAAAAAGAAAAAAATTAAATCTAACACAGAATAAATTCCTAGTAAGTTGAATGTACTTTAGTACTACAGGTCAGTGGCTCTGAGTATATAAAAAAGCTACAGCAGGTTTGTAGCGAGAAGCATCTTGCTGACTGAAGAGAGAGAGAAGCAGCATATTATCAAATATGCAAGATAACTATGAGTAAGTGAATTCACAGACTGTTAGAATGGAGGTATTTTGCTACTAGTAAGCAAGAATTCTTGGGGTAATTTATTAAAAGGCAGATAAATAAAATAAAAAATCTCATTTATTTTCTGAAGATGTATAAATAGGAAATTCAGTAAAAACAATCAGCCTAAATCACTGTTAGTCTTTGGGACTCATTCTGTAAAGTGCTGAGCAAACGCTTATGGAATGGAATGTGCCTCAGTGAATAAAATTCTAATTAGAGTAATTGAGCTTTGATAACTGCTATGTCATTAAACATAGATTGGCTTTAAACTAATTGTATTTGCATTGTATTATGATTTCTATTAATTAATGCATTAATGTTTATATTCTGCAAACTCTTTTGAAGTAAAACATTAAAGTCTGTACCACTTAATCTGAAGTGAAATGCCCTTTGAATACAAACCTGGCATGTCACTAGTAGAAAAGGTTCTTTAAAGGAGTATGGTGCAAATCTTCCCTGTTTGTGGTTAAGAACAGCTGAGGACAGGTGGCTGTGGGGATTTTGGACTCCCTCCCTCCTGGGGCTCTCTGCAGCACAAGGCAAGGCTGGGGAGGGTTGTGCCAGCTGCAGCAGTCCTGCAGTGCTCCCTAAGCTGCCTCCTCTCACTACAGCAGAACCACCTGCCAGCCCAAAGCAGCCCCAGCCAGAGAGGTGAGAGACCTGTGGTGGTACTGAACACACCCTGATGAGCTCCTGATGTTCCTTTTGGGGCCCTGGGGGTGCATGCTGTGCAGTCAGTGCTGGCACAGAACCCTCCTGTTGGGCAAGCCAGGAATGCTCTGCTCCTCAGTGGTGCCAGGTCCCACTGCCCTTGGCTAGGAAAAGCCCCCTAACCAATAAACAAACAGCACACTAAACCCCAAATGAGCCCTGTGCAGTTTTAACCTGACAGGGAACCTGAGGCTGTGCACATTGGATGTTCAGAATGGCTGTCAGCCACTGTTTGCTGTGGGAATTCCACATTACAGAGAAAGCCTTCTTTTGTAGAATTGTTCTGGCCTCATTTCATTTCAGTTCTATTAAAAGACAATAGGCAAAAAATAATTTCCTAAAGCCTACTTTCAGGAGCTGGCATTTCAAAATACAACTAGACTAAAATAAAATAATTGATTAATTATGTCAGCTGACCATTAATTTTATTTAATAAACCAAATCATCCAGTCTTCTGATTCATATACATTGAATGTTCAGTGGCTTCCTATAATTCTAGAATGGAAGGCAAGGATATGAAGCTTACTTTTTTCCTAAACAACTCTTAGCAGCTCTTTCTTATCTGAAACTCCATTTGCCAGACAACAGCACATGTCCAAAAGCTTGCAATGCCTCACATACTGCAGGACAAGTCTCACTGCTTCTGTCCTGAACACTTGATGGTGTTCAAGTATTTCTGTTAAGCCTTTCAGGATAATTCTAATTTAATTTACTAACTGATAGCACACTAATACTGATATTTGGACTTCTAGAAATGTGGAGTCTCTCTTTTTGCCTAGATATCTACTGCATATATTCTACACAATGGGAGTAGTTCTCTGTAAACTCAGACCAAAAATAATCCTCTGTGGAGGTGAGCTTTATCTCCAGGGTTTGGATCAAAGCTGAATGTGAACTCTGGAACTCAGGGCTTTCAGGGAGGTTTTGATTTATATTCACCTGATATTCTTAACCATGTGTGAGGAGATAAGGATGGTTTTTACTGTCACAAATGATAAAACCAAAGGTAAACAAGGGAATGTCTTGAAAAATCCGTGCTGTACATTTTTAACTTTTGATGGAAAGAGACCCCAAACAATAAACATCTTTTATTTATTTGCTATACTCATTTTACTAGCATAGTTTGATTTGCTGTCTCAATGTTTTTAACTTTGGAGTTTTTTACACTTTTATAGTAAAGTCTCACTTATCCAAGCCACTGCATAATGTGATGAAGAATTGAGGGGCACCTATGCCCCAGCTCCCTCTGACTGATGCATTGCACTTTAGGGAAGCAGGGAGCTGTCTTGGAATCTTCAGGGGAAAAGCTGAGGTGGACATTCTGCTTAGCAGGCCTGATGCCTTTAAGATCTGTTGAAGTCACAGTGCAATTTACTGCTCTGTGCTTGCACCTGTGTTCCTTCCAGCATAAGTTGAATTTACTATAGACTTGACTTCCTACTTGACTTCCAGAGATCTGAAAATCTAGGACGATAGGATAAATCTCTCTTTTTCTTAGACAGTACTTGCCTGCATCTCAAGGAACGTCACAGGGTAAATTGCTGGATGGATATTTGTGTATAGATGGAGTTAAAGTGGTGGAACCACCAAGTGTCCCAGCATTTTAAAAATTACATATCCAGTGGTATAAGAATGCCTTTCATACCTACTGAAAACTCAGGTTGCCGTCATAACAAGGATTCCTCTTCTAGAATTATGCTCTACATTCCACTAGATAGCTTTGGATAATTGCATATTATTGGCTGTTTTAAATGTAAAGCAACATAACCAAATGTAATAATGTAGTTTAAGTGTAATGACTTATATTTACTTTTTGTACTTTTGACATCTGGCAATTTTTTAAAGTGCTATTTGTCTAAGACAATGCCAAGAAGTTCTTTTTCAAATGAATCTCTCTTCTGTGCCAGAAACAAAAAGTGTTTATTTAGTTCGTTGCAGTATGGATGTCTAAGAGATCCTTTATGTGTTCTTCAAATATGCAACTAGTATAATCCTTATACTTAAAGAAATATCTACATATCCTATTTCAAGATAGAAATGTATTCTTATTGCAGCCTCATGAAAAAATCAAGACTCCCTACAGTGTTCAGAATAACAACTCTGTTGATTTTACACAATTGAAGTGGTGATTAAAACAGTGCAGGAAAAACTGTGACAAACAGAGCTTATATACCATAGATGTAAGAATTTATCACTTTTTTGTCAGGAACAAGGCTAAATACTACGTATACTTCACACCTGATAACAGAGACAAAACTAGTTATTGCCATTTGCAAAGTGACCACAGTAGGGAAAAGGATTCTTAAAATTTACAAGGGGACCAAGTGAGTGAAGGAATTCTGGGTGGAAAATGTGCTGTAAACAGAACTGCAGAGATGAGAGTGCAGGAGGAAAAGCACTGCCTTGGCGTCCTGTCAGCCATCCCACTCCACAGTCACTTCTATAGCTCTTATGCAAAACTACAGGAATTCTGCCTTCTGGAGTGTATAGGTATCAGTTAGATGAACAGAATTCTTCATAGCAAATAAAAACCTTCTATTTTGAATGATAGTTGTAACAACAAAATGGGGAATGTAAATGGTCTATACAATATTATATGGAGATTAGAGGTGACAGAAATATATTCAAGTTCAACAGATCTTCTTGCGGTGAAAAAAACTCCATACAATACTTTAAGTGCTGAATAAAATGTTTTGTGACAGAAATTTCCTACAAAGGATAAATTGGAGGAGGCATGTTTCCAGTGTAGAGTGCGTATATTTGACATACTGTAAAATTCACAAGTATTTAATTGTGTTAGAAAAATATATGCAGTGAGCTCCCTGTGGCTTTCAGCCAGTGTCTTGTCTGATTAGGCTATTTGAGGTAAATGTTTCAAAGTTGCAGGCAGCCTTTGCTAAATGGTAATAATCAGCCATAGCTGGTGATTCTCAGTGACTGCCCTGGCTGGAGCACGGAACAGCTTCGGAATATGGAGCCCTTCGGGCTTTGCTCACCCTGTAGTTACCCCAGAGGAGTTTGCTCGTTGCAAAGGTACATGAGGATCCCACAGCTTGGGGGAGTCTCAGCTCTTGCCTCACAGTTGAAATTTGGCATTAATTAGGGAGGCCAAACAACAGCTTGTCAAACAAAGGTGATTGGAGGGTAATTTAGTTTGGTTCACAAGCTGGATCATCCGGTAAAAGCTAAATTTCATCTAACCTTTGGGCATTGCGCTTACTTTGTGCATGTCTGGGAGGGAACAAGAACATAACAGGTTATAAAGAAAGTAATGTTCCTGCCCATAGATTTTCTGTCTTTTATTAAATGTGTCTTGAGTGGTGGATACAGATAGATGGCTTTGTAAATGTAATTATTTTTTCCTGTCAGTATTAGGAAAGGAAAGTAAGCAGGATTTATGAGACACTTTAGAAGAGGATTTGAAGCAAACTGATTAGTGTATCAGTCTTAATTATAATGTAAACTAAATAATATGAAATATTAATCTGTTGTTTTCAGACCAAAGAATCAATACACAGACTAGAAGTTAATTTTTTTCTCTGCACTTAGGTTAAGAAGTGAAGACAGCTTTATTTAGTTTTAGGATAGTTCTGGAATTTGTCAGTTAAATAAAAACAACCAAAATACCATTCCTCCAAAATAAAAGCAAGAAACTTCAGAACTAAGCACTTGACTGCTTTTTTAAATTGAATTTTAAAATATAATCTATTTTTCCCTTGCTTCTTGCAATGGTAAATAAAAAGCATAAATAATTTAATTGAAAAATTAAATTAAGGAGAATCAATTTGTGACAGATTTATGAATATATATAATGGCTCTTAACAAAATATTGAGCACCCATACTTAATTAAAACACAGATTTCCTATCTGATCAAAATGGACCATTCCAGAAATATTCGGCTTTTTTACTTCTCTGGTTCTGGATTCCCTTTTCTTATTGACACTCTGAAACCATATCCAGAAATCCCATCCCTGCAGAAGATTCTGATTCAAATGGGGAACTTCTTGATGCACAAGGAAGATATTCTCCACACCATATCTCTTAGATTTGCAGCTGATTTTTTCCTCCAAGTTCAAAAATGAAACTCTCTTCACTTGCATTTCTCCCAGGCACAAGTTTCACTCCTTTGTCTCTAGGATTATAAGACTTGAAGCTATGCCCCAGATATGTTTTGGTGCCCTTCATACTCTCCTGGCACACTAGTGGAACAGGCAGCACCAGCCTACTTGTGCTACAGAGGGATTGGTCTCAATTTGCAGCTGAATTTTGCACGAAGAGAACTCAATGTTCAGGTTTCTAAAAGACAGTGTGTGAACCAGGAACTGATATACAGGATTTCACTGTAGTTTGCAGTGGTAGAGAAAGTGAGGCAGAATAATGCAAGCGAGCTGCCAAATAGGAAAATAAAAATTTTCTGCACAGACAAAATTCTTAAGCCTACAACTGTACCAGTAAACAGAATGAACTGAGAATAATTTTCTGCCTTGAGGTCAATGGGATGGCCAAGCCCACACCCACACAGCTCAATATTCTCACATCCCAGCCAGAGTGGCACCATCCAGACTGCTTGTAGGGGCAGTGGGTGCCCTGTGCTGTCCCTGCAGCCATGCCCAGACGTGAGGGTTGGTGCTGCTGCTTACGGCAGGTCTGTGCAAGCCGTGACCACCATGGACAGAGGATTCACACTTAAGCAGAAAGGAAGTCCAAGCAGACTTTCACCAACAAAGTATAACTACACTAGTCTAATATTATCCCAAGGAAATGTCAATCTCTTCAAAATTTTGCATGGAATTTTTGTGGCTTTTTGGTAAATGGTGTCTCAGGGCACGTACACACAGGGATTCAAATTAACCAGAGCCAGGGCCAGCACAGGTCCTGTTTGGGAGCAGCTGGTGCAGGTAGATTATTCTACCAACACCAGGGGGTTATGTGGCTCCCACTGCCATCTGGGGTTGGCTCAGGACAAGGCAGGCAGAGCACAGCGCTGAGAGTGCCTCCTCCATTCTGCTCCAGCCCTTCCCTCCTCCCATCCCAGTGCTGCTGCACGGCTCCTCTCAAGGTCAGCCATCCAGCCTCCAAAGCACTAAGGTTTTGTGACTAGGATTTGGCATTTAAATGGCTTTTATTTTATTTTCAAGGCAACGTTTTTTGCTTTTTCTCTTTAAGTATCAGTTATTTGAAAATGTCAGGGACAATATCCAAGGAAAGATATAATCTTTTTTCCTCTCTCTGTCTCTCTGTATACATGGTCAGAGAACCATTTTTCTCTGCATTCTTTTCTTATACAGGTTGGGGTTATTGGTTCATTTGTTCAGCCAATTTTGCAGAACTGTCCTTGGCATTCAGGGACAAATGATTCTTTCTAATCAGCAAAAGGGAGACAAAAGAGATAATCCAATACAGCATTAGATTTGCAAGCAGTTCAAGGTCTTATGAGGCTTAAAGATCTTCTTGGTTTTTTTCAGAGAGATGTAGAGGTTTCTCAAAGAAATATGTAGAACACCCTAAATTTGAAATAATAAGTTATAAGTGTGGAGACAGCAGAGCAGAGGCACTATATGATTTCCTTTCAGATTATGATGACCTTGTCATCCTGTAGATGCCATTACTGATGTACCAATAAATACAATCTTTTTTTTTTTTTTTTTCCATAGCAAAGAATTTCCCTCAATTAAGAGTGAAATACACCACTGAGTGAACATGAAAAGCAGGAATGAATTGCTTTGGAAAACATACAGGAAGTAGGCCTGAAAGTGTCAACCATCCTTTATTTCCATTGGTTTTTGATGCTCAGCATTTAACAAGGTTTGACCAGGACCAAATTAATCACTTGCATGCAAATGCCTGCATTATGTCACTCCAGTTAATAGATGTCATCCTTTAGCACCATGAAGGAAAGCCTGAAAAGAATTGCATTATGTAGAGTGAGAGTGAAAAAAGTAGCCTAAACCCCAATCAGATCTTGAAATTAAATACTTTCTCCCTCTCTCTCCTGCCTGCTAGTATCAGCAAAATTTTCTTTGAACTTCTAAACATGGAAGAGATCAATTTAAAGGCAACATAAACAGAGGTGGCAGTCAGAGCCTGATCTTAATCTGCTGGAGTAGCTCTAGCTCACTCGGTCAAAACTGCTATTAATCTCGAATTTGGTGTGAAAAGGAAAAATTGGCATTGGGATGGCCTTGGCTGCTGGCTTGTGCTGGTGGCCAGCGTAGGGTCTGTGCATCAGTGATTTCTAAAGGCCGGTTCAGTTGGAGCTGGACCCCCTCCCTCCTGGCAACACGAACTGACCAGACACAAATCAAGCCCTGCCAAGATGCTGTGAAGTCTGTGAGCCTTTGTCTACTACAGCAAGGTCCCCCTGCCACACACAGACACACACGCTTCTTTTTAATACTTTAAAATGTTTGGCCTTCTAAATATTTTTTTAAGGCAACAATGTTAAAATGAAACAAATTGAAATAAAGCACAAGGTCAGAGGTTTTACCTCCCCTTGTATGACTTCCTGTAGTTTCCACTCCCTTTATGAATGAATCTTGCTCTTTTTCATACATTTATTGGCACAGTATAAACCAACAATAAACCTGCTTAACAAAAATCTCAGCCTTCATACCAAGCAGCTAGAATTGTACCTGTAAAGCTGGATGCAGCTGCTTTCATGGAAAAGAAGAAAATCAGCTAAATGGATTTATGAAGCTTAATTTATTTTTGAGAATTATAAACAGAGAATTATATGTAGTGATGAGATGTGTGGAAAGGTCTTCCACATTTTCCAGGACTGCATGTTTGAAACACTGCAATATGCATGTGTGAAAATTTTCTGATTATTTGAATTACATATTTGAATGTTTATTACCAAAACCTCTGAAATATTAGAATAAAATAATTCTTTAGCACACATGGTGTGAGGTAGATGCACATTCGCAGCATTTTGAGGTCTTCATAGTTCCTCTCATTCCAATGGCCTGAATCCAACACTTCATGTTAGCTGTGTGTTTGAAGTTCTTTGTTATAGGTAGACCTAAACTGGAATTCTTTGTCTAAGAAAGACTCATCTAACCTTCCATTTATGAATTAAAATAGGTCTTACATCAGCCCTTTCTCTTCTGAGTGACAGAGAATTCCTGTTTCTGCTTGTGAAGAGACTGGTGTCAGAGAAGTTTCCAGGGAAATGAAATGGTGAGCTGTAAAAAAAGAGACGCCTTTTGAGCTACAGCTCATAGTCAAGAGCACAATACAGTTTCCAGGTCTCCTGTATTACCCTTTTCAGGTGAAAAAAAATCTTCTGACACCAAAAATAAGATTTAGCTATTGATCCTGAAAAGAAATGTGAAAATAAGAGTGCTTTCAAAGATCCATATTCCAGTCTATAAATTTGCTTTGCAAACACTTGAAAATGTGACTAAGGTTTAAAAAATCCCCATCCTTTTAATGAGAAATTACTTGTTTTAAATTTTCTAAATATTAGGCATAATAAGGATTTAGTTTTATTTAAGAGGGCTTAAAATACAAAGGAATACTTTTAGCTAAGGTTTCTAAAGAAAGTCCTTCAACTTTCCCTCAGGCTCTGGATCAGGCTTGACTGCCAGTTTGGTAGCAGGAAGTGTTTTTACTGAGGGACTCTATTGCTACCTTACTGGAAACAGCTACAGTTCTAAAAATAAAGAGTTACAACTCTCTGCAATGAGCAATAAACCCTCAAAAGAGTGCATTAAAATAGTCTTTCTGAGCAGATTTGTGTTGGCATGCATTCCTTTCATTTGGAGATACCTGGATCCAGAAGGATTTGTCTGCTTTATGAAATCCACCTTTGATCTCAAGAATCCCAGAGGTTTATCAGAGCATGTAATACTAAATTATATCTTTTATTAGGCAAATCTAGAGTTAAAACCCCAAGCTTTCGCACCTTCAACATTTGGTTGGACAATCCAGGATCATGACTGGGCATTTAGCAGGCTCTTTGTGGTTCATCTGCTGATCCTGGGAGCTGCTACTTTCTTCAGTGGCATTGTTTGTTTTCACCAAAATCTAAGTTTGGCAGTTACGTTATATCACAAAATCCCAGGTAGCTCTTCATAAAAGGAATAAGTACCGTAAGCTCTGCTGAAGATCCGATTCTTGTTCCTGGCTTTTTTATCAGGTGGTTGTAACTACAGGCAGCTCAGGGAAGTCACCTGCCTCAAGGCCTTCCAAAACTTTTGTCTCTCCTGGGCAACAAGATACAGTTTGTCTTAATGGTTCCAGATGGTTAATAGAGATTAGTATTGCTCACCTATATTGCATTGATGATCATTCTCAGAGCAGGCAAGCAGTAATTAATTGATTCCATCTGTATCTACATTGGGGCAGAAAGTGATTTACAATGACCATTCCTGCAAAGCAGCAGAGGGCGTATGATTAACAAGTCAGGCCTGATGGGCTACAGGGATGTGGAGAGACTGACACAAATTTCCACAAGAACATTCATATGTACAAGTTAAACTACTGCAGAGAACTTACTGTAGCTTGAAGTTTGAAACCAGAACACACATGTAACCTTGCTGTGCTATTGAAGTGTGAGAATCGCTTCATGACAAAATTTGTCCAAATACAGGGCCACTGCAAATGGTATCTGAAACTACTCTTGAGTAATTTTCAGTTAGAAGGTCACATCCCCTCAGAGAAGTGAAGCACTTTCTATCAAGGTTTACCATTTAATATTGAAGCAGAGATCCTTGGTCTGTGACCTATTTTAGGAAACACAGAGTACAAGTATTACAGTACATATACTGAAGATGTCTTTCATTACTATTTTTGGAGTACTTATTATTCTGATAGGTTATAACAATTACGTATTCATGAAAGAACAATGTAACTTTTTCTGACTGCTACAGAAGTTCTAGTATTTACTGTAAGTAAGGATGTTCTAGAGATCAAAATTCAGACTGTTCAAAACTTGGTCTCATAACTGTCACTGTGGATGGTCAGAGTTAGGATCCATATCACATAACATTCTGATTTTGAATCTTGCAGGTGATTTAAGGGCTTTATGCAATTTACAGAGTTTTGATGCATTTCAGCCTTTGTTTCCATAGGACAAATGCAGAACTGTTCTCATTACTGATGATAGCTTTTCCTCAAAGAAAAATTTGCTGGGATTAGTATTTGAGTACAGTCAGTGGTTCTAGACTGAATGGCAAATTTTGCCTTGTGAAGGTTGAAATTTGTTTCATCATTTTTAAAATGTGTTTTCCTCAATAGTCTGTACATTTTGAGTAGTAGTCTAATTGATTCTGTATGTGGATTCACTTGATCAGAAATCTGCTAAGAAGAGCCAGGTGCCATGTTTTACACAGGCAATCACAGCTCATTCTATTATTTACCAGTATTTTGAAGTCCTGGTACAGGATAGGTGACTGTAGTATTTCAGTGTAGGCCTATCTATAATTGAAATAAACTTGCAAGTAATCTACTCTGACTGTGCTGTAGTAACAGCTGTCAGATTGAGCAGCACTTTGTAAATCACCTTCTGTTTAACGTGCAAGTGTTAGAGTTATTTATAACTATGCCATATAAACGTCACAAAGGATGTTTGGTGATTCACAGATGATAATAAAGAACATACTGTGGAACAGACAGAGAAGAGAAAGCAGCAATTTTTTTTTTAGACAGAACTATTTGGAGCACTTCACAGTATTCCAGAGCAGTCCCTTAGGTATCAGCATGGCCACTGCATTGGATTTCTACTCACTTTGCCTGAAAACCCAGCTCTGCTGAAGCCAGCAAGGATTTTGCCCTTGTTTTTCCAAGGGCCAAACTTTCACTGATGGCTTTATGTGACAATTAATACATATTAATATACGGAACAATGGAGTGAAAATTTAAGTCTGGTGGGTTTGCATCAAGTGCAATAATTTCCCAGGTTTTATCTACCTCTGAACCATCAAGCACTGCTCATGCAAATGACTAAGTGACACATATGTTATTTCGCTAAATACGATGTAGATGACAGCAAAAAACTGGACCGGGGTTCCACCAGCCTGAGGGGAAACAGGCAGATTCTGGCAAACTCACTTGAAACTGTGCAAAGCAAATATTTCTAATTTGACAACTGAGATCTCTTTAATGTCAGGCTTTTTACAAAGTTAGCAAAGAATGAAAAAAAAAAGTCTGTCAGAATATCCTAGGAAAGAAAGTCCCACTCTATTCAAAGCTTGATTAAGCCAGGCTTTCCTCCTTTCAGCTTTTTGACCAGAGAAAGTGCTCTGTGACATTGACACCACTACCTAGAGCCAACCTTTAAATATATAGGATAATTCAGGACAGGTGTTTCCTCAGACTTTCAAAATATTATGTCACCGGCTCCATGATTATATGTTGCTGATTGTCAAGGAAGGAAGCTTACAAATATATTTAATTTTTAATCTAAAGGCCTCTGATTATGGTCTTGTGCTTGGTGATCTTAAACTTCTCTCCTGACTGTGGTCTATGGTTCTTATTGATGATCATCATATGCAGCTAAAACATAATAATTTTAAAAGCACTGATAAGTCTAAAATTACTTTAGCTATATTGAATTGATTGCTGGAGATTTAAGTTCTGATGAACAGGGAAGAGCTTTCTTCCTGGTTCCAGGGGGCTCTCTCCCCTTCAGCTGTTTTCCATATTTGATCGATTGCCTCACTCAGGAATGACTGAATCTGTCAAACTGGTAAAAATTAGATTTGCCTAGAGGTTTATTCTACAACTTTGGCTATGAGCTGGATTAACTAGATCCATGGACCAAAATTTTGTGCTGGATCTCTTAGGGAGGAAAGCTTGTGGACTGGTTGTCCCATACTATGATAGTAAATATATCTGTGTGAGACCCCCAGCCACTAGGTCAGAGCAGGTAACTCGGCATCCCAAATCCCTGACCTGATAAGCTTTCTACCAAAGCTGCAATAAAAGGTAATAACTAGAACCATATATGCATGTGCTGCTTTTTCAGATATGAAAACTCTTCTAGTGACAAGTAAACCTGGTCAGCTCATGTAGAACAATGAATAATTATTACAGAGATGAGCAATTTCTGCTTATTGGTCAATTTTATACAATTGGTCATAGAGAGAAACATCATTTTAGTCTTCAGGTTCCTTGTCATGCTTTTGTCCTACATAGCCTACATAATTCAAAATGTAAAGCAGGCCTACAGAGAGGGGTAAGGTAGAATAGCAAATGCAAAAGCAACAGAAAGAAGATTTTGTTTAAAAAAGTAAATATTTATCAGTTAAACATGTTTCTAAGCAGTAGCAGATGAATACTTGCACTACTTGAAACTCAGTAGGGCTATAGCATTTTGTCACAAGCATTGGAAACAATTGCAATTCCTAGTCATTGAATGAACTTAATTAAATCTCTGTGGTTGACACTGGTATTTTGACTGTAGTTACTCAAGATCACACTGTGGAAGATTCTAATGGCAAAAAAAAAACAAACTTTAGCCAAAAATTGCAGGTGAAAAACAAACTTAGTATTAGACCTACAATTCATTGATAGACATTAAAATTTTCTTTATGATTGTTATGTAACAGAAAAATCTACTGCTGCATCCACACCTTTTTTTTTATTATTTCTTTTCAACTTCAGGGCTTTTTTTTTTTTTTTTCTTTCCCATTTATCCCTCTGGTTCACTCCTGTTATGTAGCAGTTCTCAGAGAAATCATATTACAATAAATTCATCGTTTCAGACCAACTCTAAAATGTTGTACTAATACCTGGTAGCTGATACAAATCTATTCAGCTCATGTGGCATAAGTTTTAATTGCTTGTTGAAATAATAGCTTCTCATTGGCTTTGACCAGCATAACTACTGCCTAAAAACTGCATGCTCAGAAATCACTCGTAAAACAAGTAAAAGTCCCATAGGCTTTATAAAGGCAGAAACAGTCGATCAGATCCTCATAAAGCAGACCGTCTAAATGTTATGTTTATTTAAATTCTTCCCACTGTTTCTTTGAAATGAAGAGAGTGTCCACATATCCTTCACAGTTCATTAATCTTACCAGGATCCAGTAGCATATTAATCAAAGCTCCTGAAAGGAATGTTGTCTGCAGCTGACTGTTGTATACACAAGTTAGCTCATTGCATTTCTTTGGAGAAGCATGTTTTATCCAGCACGGTATCCTTAAGGATTTAATTGCAAACATATGCATCCCCTACATTTGCCAAAATAAAAACACAAAGGATCTTTTGTCAAGAATTCTTTTGTTTACTGAAGGTAACTTTGTTCTTGAAGAAGAAAACCAAAACAAACTAGAATTAAAATTCTCTGTTGCACCTCTTTAAATTTCACCCTGGAGTTAATTTCTGCCTTCAGTAGGCTGGTGAAAAAAAGATGAGCTGGAGACACCTACTGATCAGGTGGCTCACAATTAAAGAAAACAAAAATGGCTATTAGGAAATAAAGCTATTTGTACAGCTTGATAATTGAGGCGTGTATATTAAAATATGCAACTTTGGAGTGTACCCTGGAATTGACAGACTATCTGTGATCCAGAGGTTCAGGAAGAATAATGATAACAGGTGCTTTGGCTTTGCTTTCACCACTTTGACTGATGGCTGGAAATCAATACCACAGCTGCCATAGGAAGTAATGCCATTGACCGGGTGTTCACTGCTTTTTCTATCTTCAGGAAATACAGTTTTGAAGTTGAATGTTATCAATCATACTTTAATCACTGTTTTGTGTTTTATCAAGCAACAGATACTGATATTGGAGGTTCTGAATTTTTAATGGAGTTTTAATTCCTGAGAGTTCTCTGCACTCATCATAATAACAATACCTAGAATGAGACTTTAAAGAAACCATATGTACCCTTTTAATTCTTGCAACAGCATGCTGTTTGTATTTGTTTGATTTCAGAAGTGTCCCTTTCTTGTCTCCTCTCCCCATTTAGAAGGTTTCACTTTGCTGCTGTGTGCATCTTTCCCAGGACAGAACACCAGCAGCCTTGAGTAAGTTCTGATACCAGGCATTCCTCAAACTGGTTTTCTGTACATTAAGAACACAGTTAATGTGCTTGTGTTAATAAGACTTTTCCAGTGTCTTATAAATCCCAAACAACCAGTACAAGAAGTGCTATACAGAATTAAATACAGTACAGAATTAAATATAGGTGCAAAATTCAGAATCCACTTGCATACAAGGATAGTGTTTTGGCACAGGTGTTTCAGTACTAAGATACTAAAGTAAAAATAAATGCAAAATAAGAAAATACTGCACCAGAGTTGAATTTTGATGAGAACTGTTTCTCTGACTTTGAGCTTCCCTAAACTGTTACAGACTGAGGGAGCCCCACACCCAGACCCTGCAAAAAGTGCCCTCCTCACCCTCCTGTCATGATCCACCTCCCAGACACGTGAGGCCATGACTTTGAACTAGACTCAGCCAAAACCCCTTGAATGGGAGGACTATGAAGTCTGTAGGCAGTAATTAAATCAAAATAACATTGGGCTTCTTCTCATTTTATTAAGATTTGAGAGATACTGGAAATGAGTAGAGTCACAAAGCTGAGATACAACAGGATAAAAAGCAGTATAAAAGGTATATGAAAACAAACCTGCAGTGTGGAAATAAGGTAATATCCAAGGTGTTTGGGTTCTTTTATCTGATCTTTAGAGTCTTTATTTAAAGAACATTTTGCCATCACCAAAGGCTCCATACCCCTGTTCTGAGTAATGGAGATATTTGGAAACTGAGAATTTATGCTTAAAACATATATATTTAAAAAAAAATACAGCAATTCTTTTATAATTTCCCAAAACTTTAAAGCATCTCTAAATTAATATCTGCAGGCATACGTTATATTTTAAATATTTCCTGTGTTTTTCTCTTTAAGAACAAAAACAAAAAGGGAAAAATGTTTTTAATTTTAGTTCCTGTGTTGTTGGGATTAAAATTTAACTGGTTCAAAGGATGTACAGGCTGATGAAGACTGGTTTATGATATAGGAATAACTGAACAAGTTTCCATGTTTAATCTGACTGAAGAACAAGTCCTGAAGGCAGCTTTTGCTGAAAAACTGTTCTTAAATCCAGTTTCTCTGGAAGGAGAATTAGTAGGGCAGGAGCCTGCAGCTGTTCTGAAAGGCAGCTCATGGGCTGCATTACATTGGATTTGTTTGCAAAAAGACAAGAAACAGGATCCCTTACCCTTTTTCCTGCTCTGCTGCTTTGCATCTTTAGCAAATGGGTGTATATCTCTCACCTCTTGCAGATTTTCTAAGTACCAGAGAGTGCTATTCAGGAAATGCAATAAAGCAGGAGTGCAGAGAATGTGGACAAGACCTACTCATGTTTTAGTCACATGGATGAATCACTGTTTTCTTGGTACGGAATTGTTAATCAGAATTGTATTACGGAATTGTTTGGTGTTAATCTGCATTGGTAAAGAAACAGACTTGTTTTACCTGCAGGACAGAAGAAGGGATGGGGTCAGATAACCCTTTCCTTGCCTGGCTTGTGTCTTTGAGGAGCTCTTACAGCCCTGGCACAGCTGTGCTGCTTCTCACCCTCACGCTCACGATTCTTCTTCCTCCTCCCCCCTGCCAGGTGAGGCAGACAGGAGAGGTGTCTGGCACCAAGCGAGGACGTGCTGTGCCTTTCTCAGTGTCCCTAAAGGAGTTGTGTCCCCTGAGGCACAGCTGAACCCCGGCGCTTCTGCCTCCCCGGCTCAGCCGTGTGCTCGTGTCCCCTCGGTGGCGCTGGGGCTCTGGGAGCCCCTGCGGTGACCACGGCGGGTTTGGGTCCAGCCCTGGGGAGGAGTTACAGCTTCACTCATCAGCCTAAAGAAAGGCTGCAAAACCTGGGGAGCCACACCATTGCTTTGAAATATTTATCCATTAAATTTTCATGTCAGCCAAGCACTGTGAGGTGTAAGGAAAGAAGACACTATTTTCCAACTCATGAATCATCTAATGAGTGTTGGCATTTAACTGTTGGGAAATAACCAATTCCCCAGTCAACACAAAAGGTAGATAAATAGCAAATATTATTTAAAAATCAAATCAAATTTAGGCACGCTGAATGAAGAAATCTATGTTTATGTGCTGCTGTAAGTATTTTGTTTACCAGTGTTGTTATATTTCTTTAGCATATGTTTTTCTGTTTATATGGCAACGCACTTGTAAAACAGCACGGATTTTATCCAGCTGCTGCATAGAGATTCCCATTAATTCATGCTAATTTTTTTTTTAAATCTGTATTTCAATAGGATGAATTTTTGATATGGCTAGCATTAGATTCTCTCATACAACTTTTTTTTTTTCATTCATTACCTCTACAGTTTTCTGTCTTTCAACCCTGTGGTTTATTTGTAGTTACTAATTTTATCTGCTATAAAACTTACCCTTAGGTCCTCTGCACATTAAATGTCTTGGGGTAATAATAAAAAATTATCTGATTCCCTTATCTGAAATGTAAAATATTGATGTTGCTCTACTGTTGCCCACGAAAAAAGAAAAAAAAAAAAAAAGAAAAAAAAAAAAAAAAAGACAACCAAATATGGGAAACAAAAATCAAAAA
>WEKY01022405.1:474385-493130 GCA_013390045.1 Picathartes gymnocephalus
AAAGGTCAGCCATCTAGTGGAAACAAATATTCAAAAGAGATTAAGTGCTATGTTATGCCAAAGATTTAGTCACTGACAAACTCCAGTTGCTAACTTTTAAAAGTAAAAATGACTGACAAAGTATTCCTAATATGTAGGCAGTGAAGTTTTACTTCCCAGTGAAGTTTATATTCCCAATTCTAAGAAAATAATTTTGTTGATTTTAAGTTAGTCCCTTTGCTTTCAAGTATCAGGCAAATCAAATGCAGCCACACAGAACCCCACACTTGCTCTAAAGCAAACATTACAGAGGCCTGGAGATAGTAAATGTCTGTTTAGGAATTAGGACACCAGAAACTACTTGCCAGAGTAAAATCATCTGCCACAGACAAGGGAGATTTAAATATGAGTTTAAATTACTTACAGAGAAAGCCTTGGACTCTTGTTTCTGACTCTCCTTGTGTTGTCCAAACATGAACACTGGAATTCAAATGAGAGTTGGTCTCAGCTCCACCTTATACTGCCAGATTTTTTTATTGTATCCTTACTGGCTTTTTTCCCTCTCCATTCATCCAAGAAAAACGTTTAGAAAAATTAAATTAGAAATATCTCAATTTCTAAATTGAAATTATAAAAATATTCTTGCCCCCTCAAAGGATTCTCTATTACTTAACCTCAGCATATTTTGGCGAAGGTATCTTTTAGCTGGTCAAAGAATACCAATACAGGAAGGATCTGCTCTTTCCCACAAGCAGGCTGACATGTTTCACAAACTAAAAGCTGGTAGAAAGAGCACACAACTCAGACATTCCAAATCTTAGCTGGTATTGAATTTTTTGTGCTCTTCTATTTGAGGTGAAAAATGTTTTAGAAAATGATTAAGAAGTTGTCTGAGTATCTCTTCCTTCTTTTCATCAGAGCTTGCTTTTAGCTGGTTCTTCCATGGAGCAGCCAAAGCAGGCAGTTGCCCAAGGCAGCAAACTGGAACAAGAAAAGAGCTGTGTCCCTCCTGTTCCCTTTTCCTCCCCCAGAGCTCTGACAGCCAGGCGGGCTCTGCTCGTAAGGATGTGATAAAGATTTGACAAACTGATGTGTAGGCCACAGCAGCCACCAGACAGAAAGCCTTTCCCTTCCCAGGCAAGAGGACTAAGACCATTAGAAAGCGGCAAGGAGTCAGGGTTAGAAAGAGAATTTCCTGCTGGGCAGACTGGAGCTTGCCTGGAGAGGGGTCACTCTGAGGCGCTCCTGGGCTTGGTGGGAGCAGTGTGGGAGCAGTGGACACTCTGGAAAACTCATCCTGGCATGAAAGACCACGGGCTCTTTCTGGCAGATTCCAACTGTGTGGAGGGAGATGTGGGGCTTTGTGGAGGCCATGTGCATCTCTCTCCAGAGGCAGGACTTTGGGATCTGATTGAGGGCAGCGGCCGAAGGAGGAGATGTTTACAACAGCCCAGTGCAGTTCCCAGGAGAGGAGACTGCAGCAGTGCTGGTGATGGGAACCTGTTGTGGGCATTTGTTCACAGCTGGTGCTATAAACTCAGCCTCCCAACACAGCTTTTCTGCCTCCCTCTCTGGTACCAGACGCCACAGAGTAGGAGCAGACGTATTTCCTCCTGATGTCATTTTCAATTCTAATTTCATAGAGATGCGAAGGGAGAATGTATCAGAGGAAGGCTCCTCCTGTTACCTCCCACACCCCAATGTGTGGGTTGGTACACCATCCTTCCATTTTTTGGGAAGGAAAGAGGAGCATACTGGAGATGTGCAACACTGGCTTTTGTATTTTAATTTGCTTTTCCATGTTATGCCTCTGTATGCCTCCTGGGACCTCTGAGTGATTAGCCACAAACTCTTGTTGATGATCCCTTTAAAAGCAGTTTGCTGTGCTCCTCTAGAAAACCAGACTATCCTTCAGGCAAAAGCAGCATATACAAAATATGATGTATTTGCAAAAAATATGCCTTTCCCTCTTTGAAGCTGCCTGTAATTACATATCCAGGGACTAGTTTGATGTTTACATTTTCAAGTATACGACTGCTTGTATTTAGCATAATATTTTTCATCTTTTCCCTTTCTTGTTTCATTTTTTGTGGTCATAAATTAAATTACATTGTGTTGCAAAAAGAATGAGGATTGAGAGCAAGTCACAGCAGCCCTGAAACAAGAGGCCAATAACCAGGAAGGCACTTTTAGGTGGTGGCCATGTCCCCTGAGCCTTCCGAAGGAGATGCCAGCTGGCTCACTCTAGCAGCTCCCACTCAGAAGAGAGCCTGGCTGTTTCCCATGATGTCTGATGCCCAGAGGGATCCACTGACTAGTCTGACATTACATCTTGGGGAGAAAAACTGGCCAGCTGCCACAGCCTCTCCCCCCTGCAGCCAGACCAAATGTCTCCTGCTCAATAAAGTTGGCTTTGGGCCCTTGGATTAAATCCTTCTCTTGGATTTAGGAACATGGATTCTTAAAATCTTAGTTGGTTTCAAAGGAGATATTGTGGATTTACACCAGTTTCCTTGTGATCAGAAGCCAAAGTGAAGTCTAGAGTACATAGAATAAATCCAGGCTTTTGGTCTAAATTTATAAGGTTTCTTTAAAAACCTTCAAACAAGATTTATCCTCAAAATACATTTCAGTTGACTTCATCCTTGTCAGCCATTGAACAACCTCTTAAAACTCTTCTTTTGCCCCTAACACAACATTTATTACTTACATAATATATGTGTATAGGTGTAAACAGTACCATGGAAATAATTTCTACTATAAATTTACTGTCGTCTCTAAAAAAAATTATTGTGGCTTTCTGACTATTCTTGAACTCATTCATTGCTCTGACAAACATTCTATAAAAGTTTTAATAGAGCAATTTATACTCATTGGTCGGAAGATAATTTTCTTCCCACAAATAGACTGTTAATGCAGACATGAGCCCCAAATAATGGACTCTAGGAACTATGCACTGACATCAGTGGGATTTGTGTGCTTCTGCAGGCAGAATTATGTTATTAATTTTTGAGCAATATTTGTTGGTACATGTTGGTTGTCAATATCTTGGACATTAGAGAAGCTTAATGATACTTATTATAATTTGATCCTTTTAATACTTAAAATATTCTTTAATTATTTTCACTTATTGTCTGGTAAAATTCCTGCTTTTAAAATCAGATAGTTAAATGGATGGTTAGTACATGTGCTGTCTTGTGCTATGGTGGGCATCAGCTGCTTGGGACAACATTTAGGACTCCTGGACATTTTTGAAGAGATGCTATTGGTGTGTTAGTGTGTTTGTCTCTTGTTAGGGTTGTTTAATTCTGCTTTGTGAGAGTGTTCTCAACTGCAAACACTGAGAGACTTCAACCACGTGAGTCACATTTTCTCTACTTGAGGAGACTTATTTTTAACTAGAGAAGGCTTTAGACAGAGTCTAGCTCAACAAAAAGGTGGGAGAAAGGCACAGGAAGTGCCAGTGGGGATGGGGAAAAGTGGGAACTCGAGGAAAGGAAACTAATTTGGGAGACATTACTGGGAAGGGGAAAGGCAGCTCAGAGGAGTATGGAGGAAGGTATTCTATTGACCAGTGAGGTGTGTGTTAAAGTGGAGGACTTTAAACTGGAATGCTGGAAAGTGAGCTAACAGAAATCTAATATAACTGGATAAGGAAGCAGAACCAATGGAAGAAAGTTTTTGGAGGGATAGGGCAAGCCTTGGAAGTGGTTTCTAGGAGGACTTGCTGCAATATATTTCCATGGATTGCAGTGAGCCTCACTTGCCTGTAACGCCCTAGATCCTCCTTGAAGAGAGAAAAGTCCCAGTGGCTGGGGACCTCTCCTGCCCACGCAGCGTTTCCAGGCTGGCAGGCAGTGCCTTTCAGTGACCTCTGTGCTCCCCTGGCACTTGTGGGCACTGCCTGTCCTGTCCCGTGGCCTTGTGCACGTCCTGTTTGTTTCAACGCTCCCTAACCCAGCCTTCTTCCACCAAGGGTGAGTCTTGCTCCAAACTTTCCCAGTGGTCTCAGTAATCTGGGATTCCTGAGGGAAGGTCTCAGCAATAAAGGTAGGAGGCAAAGAAGGTTACTGAGCACATCAGGCTTTTCCATGTCCTTTGTCACCAGGGCCCCAGCCACATTCAGCACTGGGTTTGTTTTCTCCTGTTCCATGCTGATGTACTTGTAGAACCCCTTGTGGTTACACTTCATGTAGCTCATCAGATTGAACTCTACGTGACCTTGGGCTTTCCTAACCCCAGCCCTGCAAGCTTGGACAGAACCTCTCCGGGTCAGCTGTCTCTGCTTCCATTTCTTGCATGCCTCTGCTTTATGGTTGTGTTTATCAGGAGCTCCTTGTCCACTGGTGTAGCCCTCCTGCTGCCTTTGCTTGATTTTCTGCTCACAGAAATGGACCATTCTTGAATTTGGAGGTGGTGATCTTTGAAAATGAGGCAGGGTAGTTGCTGGAAAAGAAAACAGATCCTAAATGTTAAATGCTGCCTCAGAAAACCACATTATAACTCTGCATCTGTCAAGGTTTCCTGTCCTCCTCTAATTAAGTGAGACAATTTAACCAAATTTTTCATTGCCATTCATTTACTTTCTAGGCGTCTGTCCTGAGCTTAAGTTCTGATTGACAGAAATGCTGAGCACTATTTATTGCAACCAAGATACATAATTTGTAATTTAAACATTAAAAGCTTTATTGTTTTAAACATCATGTTTCAGAGCATCTCGGCAGCACCTGCAAGTTAGAGGATACTTTTGACCTTCATCTCTGTGTGCCTCAATTAAATGCCATCCCTTATCTCACAAGACTTTGTGAAGTTAAATTAATTAGTCATTGTGAAGCCCTCAGAGACAGCAGTGATAAATGAGACAGAAAAGTCTATGCAAGAACTATTACTCTTCTGAGACGGTTTGAATGGTGAGAAACAAACAAGTCTGGTGCCACGCACATCAGGTGCTGAGGAGCTTTTTACTCGCCCTTGGCACTTACAAAGGCCAGGGTCCTATGGAAAAAGTGCTGAGAGTTTAAAAGTGTATGCATAAGGAATACAAACACAGCTATGCAGATAGTCTTAAATTTTGGCATTTCCCAATTTTTAAATGATGATTTTGCAAACTTTGAAACGTTTCTACACATAGTTATGGCCGCGTATTCAATATCTCAGCAGAACAGGTGGTGACATCAGAAGGGTTTGTTGTATGTCACAGCCCTTCAGTTTTTCTTTAATTTGTGACTCATATTTTCATTAGTATGCTCTCGTAATTAACACTCAGGAGGTTTTTCACCAATGAAACTACAAGAGCATTTCTGGTAGAATAAGAAATAGTGTCATTAGGAATAACACATTTCTTAGACACAATACTGAACTCAGTATGTAGTTAATTATCTGTGTTTTTCTCTGAAGTGAAATATATATCTTAAATGGTCTCTAATCCCACATTTCACTCAGAGCTTTCACTATGTGCGTATCTTGATTACTGACAAAAAACATGATGAAAAACATCTATATTGCAAGGAGAAATTCATATTTTCATTAAAATAATCAAACAGGCTTTCTATAAAATTATGTTGTGAAACCAGTGCACCTTTGTCACATATTTTGTTATGTTCCTTTATTTTCACAAGTTTAGAGCTTGGCTATAAGCCTAAACTAGAAAATTAAAATGTGTACACACTCCCTCCTCTTATCTTTCTAAAAATCAGATTTTCTAGTGCCAACTTTTGAAGTTCCAACCACACAAAGTTATCTTCTTTCTAAAAGATGGAACATGCCCTTCTGATCCAGTACTTGCCATTCACACAGCAAAGAATTTTTGTTTCTATTCACTTCAGAGAGATTTAAAATTAATGAACTTTACAACTGAGAATACAAGATAGTTGAAATTTTGCTGTGATTAAAACCCAGCGGAAACCATGGAGTCATCATATTTTTACAGAAAGCTGAGGCTGAAACAAACGAGATGAGACAGTGCCCACATGCTGCTGGACCTTTGGCACTTCTCATGTCCATCGAAACGTGTCTGACATTACTGTGAGCTTGTTCCACAACCAACCTGCTCTGCTAACTAGACAACTGCCTCTAATCTATCTGTTGCCACAACTGGTTTAGTGCTGTCTCTTCTTCCTCTGTGCCATTTTCTTTGTGGTATATTTTCCAAGGGTAATCGTACCAACTCCCAGCTCTCTTTTGTGGAGCTTAAACTGTTAAACTCTCACAGTCTAGACTGCGTGCCTGTTCTTCTGGGAATGCCCTCTCTTCATGTTCCCTGTTTTGAATTCAAGATTTTGACATGGATTTCCACAACAATAGTGTGGTGAAAGTCTTTCAAATACTTTTCATAGCAACACTGATATTTTCCCTTTTCCAGCAGCAAAACACTTCATCTGTACTTGCAAACATTCTACTACCTAGTAAAAGGTCTGTTTTCAACAACAGTGGCATATGAAGGTTTACAGGTTTCCTAAATCTGACACATCTTTTTCCTCTTCTGCTACTCCAGCAGAGAAGAGGACACTGGGACAGTACCTTAAAGCAAAGCTTTTTAGGAACACAAACTCTATGCAGTGAGACTTTGAACCATTCCTAAATTCTTCTCACCAAGTCAAAGCAACTCATTCTTTACTGCAAAAAGAGCAGGAAAGAAGACATAATCAGATAACCTATAGGAATATTCTGTAATATTTAAAAACCCTCTGAAAATTTATGCTTAGTGCCTAGTAATGGTAAGGGCAAAACTGTAGAAATGATCCTGCAGAAAGACAGGCTATCGCAGCCAAATGCATTGAAGGGGTGGGGAATGCTGGGGATGGAAGCAGGATCCAAGTTTCATTGCTTCTGTTAAATTTTGGGACATCAGAAACACACGTGGCACAGGTCCCCAGGCAGCCTGGCCATGGTCCAACTCCCAGTGCCAGCAGCACTGCCCCCTGCCCCGCTGGCAGCAGCCCTGGCTGGGGGCTCTGTGAGTTCCTTGTCCCTGGGGAGGCTGCACGACTGCACCCTTTCCCTGCGACCCAGCAATCGCCACCATGGGAGCTTTACACTTTTCTGTCATTTACACACTGAAAACTGTTATTCAGAATTATGACAACTGTCAATTTCCACATAATTAAAGAGGGCTCGATGTAGCAGAAAAAATGAATGTTTGCACTTGTGTTCGCTCGTCTCTGCCCCCTCCTGAGAAACGAATATTTAATTTCACCAAATTCTTTATGAGAGAAAAAGTGGTACTCAGAGGCAGCTGGAATCTGAACCTTCAAGTTTAGCATGACAGCATGAAAAATAATTTTCCATTAAAGACAATAAGTATCTGGTTGATGTGTAGGGCACTTCATAGTCCGAAATATTGTTAAAAATCTAACCAACCATGGAGGTTTCAAGAAGAATCTGTATATATGGAGTGCTTCAGTTGATGACAGAAATAAATCTTTTACATACAATGTCAGAGGCAGAATTCTGCAGCCTACACAGACACAATGAAAAGCAGGATGATCCTAGATGATATTTTTAAGTCTGTACCACTATTCAGGATTACACAATCATTCATTTGACTTACGAATTACTGAGAGGTGCAGAGATGAGAAGACCAAAGAAAGGGATGAGGTCTTCATAGCTGTCTGGTTTATTAAAAGTACCTAAATATTGTCTGAAAAGGCCATACAAGTGAGAGAGGCAGAGAATGGTGAATTTAGTGAAAAAATTGATTGGTTTTTACAAACCCCATAGGTCCCTTTTAACAGTTGTGTGAAACAATTTTCCTTTGTGGGGGCTTTTAAGAATTGTTAATGAATGGTTACCATTGTTTTTATTTGTGACAAAAAACTACATATCTTGTGGGCAGCAATGGCACAGTCCTTTCTTTGGGAAAGAATTCTAAATGTTCACACATTTCTTCTATGGGAAAAAAACAACCCTCCTTTGCAAAAACATTTTGTTGCTGTCAACAGGTTTTAGTGAATTTTGATGAAGTCAGTGATGATTTTGCAGGAGTACTTTCTGGCTTGGTCAGTGCCACGTGTCAGAGAGTGATGGGCAGCTGTGGATGCTGGAGAACATGGACTGGGCACTGCCACTTGGTGTGGGGGTGTCCCCATGGCAGCCCAGGAGGACACACTGCTTGCCTCACTCCCAGGGGGGGCAGAAGCAGGATTTGCTTGTGTGAGATGGTCAGAGGGAAGGTCTGATTTGTTGTTTTAATCCAGTGCTAAAGTGCAGGGCTATCCCAGATGGTGCTGATCCTGTGGTTTGTACCTGAATATCCCTTTTTCATTTCCCAGGCTTTTTACCACCCACTTCCTGTGCCCTGGTCTCCTCCAAAACACCCACCTAGTAACTTCTTTCCCCATTGCTCCCAATTTTGCTACATCCATCCCAAATTTGTCAGTTCTGATGCCATTACCTAGTTCTTTTGTGGTCTTAGTGATGCAGTTACCTTGGTGCCTTGCAAGATGTTCCTCCCGCAAAGGTGTGCAGAACACTTCCCCGATTATCTGTGAAGTTGGGCCTTCTGTTCCATTTGTCACAAAACTCCTCCTTCACCACCTGTGAAACCCAGCCCTCCTGCATGGTGCTATCTGTAACTTTAGTCATTTTCTCACTTTCTTATCAATCATTTCAGCACTTTCTCATGTAATGTCCAGTAATTTTCCACATCTTGTTCCCTCACCAAACTTCAGGCTAGGGCTTAGTCACTGACCCAGCTATTTGATCTAATGTTGATACCCCAAAATGGGGTTCCCATATTCCTTTTTCCAATCCCTCACTCAATCCAGATTGATCCTCTTCACTTTCAAATCCCACTGCATTATTTACCTACAAGCTTCTTCCTTACTTATCATTCCTCCTGCTCAGCTGATCCACTTGTTCCTTTGATTAGGGATGTTACAGGATGAATATTTCTTTCTCTTTACTTCCTCCTATCAATCTGTTATAGTCTAAAGACACTTGCTGGCCTGCAAGAAGTGTAGTTAACCACAGAAAGACTCCAGCAAAGAAAGGAGTCCTACTGTCAGGGGGAAGCAAATGCAACTGCTGATCTTGAGAAGAGTGATGTAGCCCTAGCTCTTCCTGGTGCCCCTGCTCTCTGTTCTTGAGGACACAAGTATGGACTCTGAGGGAGGGGAAGAGATAATACTGATTTAAGATTAAAATTCAGGTGTCCATCACCTGAAAGCACTTTGAACTCTCCTTTTTTCCCCCCCTAAATTTCTTAAAGTCATGGCTCTTCAGAGGATTTTGAGTTAGGAATCCAAAAATGGACATATCCAAAATAACTTGGGCTTTAAAGATTTTGTTAATGACAGTGAAGTATTACAGACTATTGTCATGTACTCCCAGCACAGGGCAGAACTCGGACACCACAGAACTCCACAGTCCAGCTTTTTGTTGCTTTTGTATTTAATGTCCAGGCTGGATCCAGCCAGAGCTGCAAGCCTGTGCTGTGCCGAGTTGAACAGAGCACTCCAGCAGCAAGGAGAGGATCTGCAGAGTAGGAGGAGGCAACACAATGTGCTTGGAAGTAGATGTCATCCTGATGGGACTGCTAGGGTAATTAAAGTGAGCAGGGAAGCTGAAGTGATAATATAGGCATCAGGATGACTCCAGTGAATCTGAGATTGTTATATTGTGTTGGGATCCGTCTTGCAATTTTCTCCTTTTCAGTGCTCCTGCTCCAATTTATATAGTGTAACAAAGATTTGAGAAATTAATTATTCAGTTTTCACTAATTCCTTTTGCCTAAAAGTGCACAGCTTGAAAGAAAAAATTTGTAACATTTGGATGGTCTGTAATGTTGTGGGTTTTGATGATTCATAACTTTGAGTTGGTTCCATACAACTTAAATCTCAACATTTCATGTATAACCACATATTTCATTCCTCTACCCTGCACAAATATTATTTTCTTGGTTTTTTAGCAACCAGTGCATTTTTTTTCCATTAGGTGTGGATTTACCACTGCAGCACATACTTCTTTATGTCATGTCGAAGTGGAGTAGCCATGAGATGGTTCTGCCTCTTATTCAGAGGAGGCTGCATCCTACTCTGTCATTAATTATCCAGAGTTACGAGAACATCTCCTTTTTAACTGCAGTGTTAAATTCTGTTATATTCTGAACAAAACCACATTAAAACCCCCACTCAAAATGCAAAGTAATGATGCTCTCTCTTAAATGTGCTTGGAATTTCACTACCATGAACTTTGTATCAATTAAGATCTCTTATTACTATCCTTTATTTACGTCGAGCTGGGAGATAAAAATGAAACTGAAAAAGAAGAATAAAATAATTTTTATCATCTTATCTTCAGATTCACCAGCCCAAATCTGCCTCTCAGTTCTCCCAGACTGCACAAGGGAAGGGAACTGGTATAGGAAGAGAAATCTCCTGAATGAGAGGGCTTCAACATGAACAAATCCACATAGGGCACATAGGGCTTTCAAACTTCATGAAAGCACAGTGTTCTGAGACACCTTTCATGGGGGTAACCACGGCATGGTAATGGGGATGGTTGTAGCTTTGCCTGCAGCAATCCTGTTTCTTCTCTGAAGTCAGCTGAGAGCTAGATCAGGAAGCTCCAAAACGTGGTTCATTGGTGGGTGGGAAAACTGACATTCGCATTGAGTTAGGGGCCTTGGATGAAACAACCTGCCACCAGAGGTTAGAGTGGCTGGGAAGCTTTGATGTAGCTGGAGCAGGGATCCTTTGTTTTCTGTTTGTAAAAAGCTCCCCTGTGGAGTTTTTGTTTGGGTTGTTAAAATCTGTTTAACTCAAAGAGCTGACAATAAGCACTTGGGAGCAAAACTGTCTCTTTGAAAGTCTTTTTGCTGTTCAACCACATTGGCCAGCCCTGCCAATTTATAGCTCTGTTGGCTCTCACGGCTCCAAAGGCTGCTTAAGCAAACAGTTAAGTGTTGCTGAACACTCTGAGCACCCCAGAGGCAAAATGTGCACTTTTTCTATAGGCTAGAAGGTACCCAGAACAAAAACATTTTTAATTGTCACTGTTTTCCAAGCCATGGCATTAGGCAGCTCGAGGTTCTGGGGTTTAGTAGTCAAGGGCAACCTATGCTCAGCAAGGACTTAATTTCAGGTATAGCAGGGCCCCGAACTAAGAGCAAAGCAATTACAGCATGTATTAAAAATGGGTGTCATTTTACACTTGGTGTTCCTTGAGGAAGGCCCTGTCTGCTCAATGCCTAATACAGTTTGTTTTGATCTCTGATCAAGGTTGTTACACCCCCTGCAGCAACTGATTTGATCAGCGTTACTCATTATTTCCAAAATAAACTCTGAGGTCCCTGCCTCATGCTTCCAGCCAATGCAGGCTGCCTCTTTCTTTTGCCAGGGCCTATGTGATGGGCACAGATGACTGGGTCACCACCGGCTGCATCTTGTGCCTTTAAACCTGAAGCAGGGGGAAGGTTTAGATGCAGTGCAGTGATAAAGGGGTCAGTGCAATCCAGGTGCCCTGTGTGGTGGGATCCCTGTGTGCCATGAAGGGGTCAGTCCAATCCAGGTGCCCTGTGTGGTGGGATCCCTGTGTGCCATGAAAGGGTCAGTGCAATCCAGGTGCTCTGTGTGGTGGGATCCCTGTGTGCCATGAAAGGGTCAGTCCAATCCAGGTGCCCTGTGTGGTGGGATCCCTGTGTGCCATGAAGGGGTCAGTCCAATCCAGGTGCCCTGTGTGGTGGGATCCCTGTGTGCCATGTCATCTCTCACACTGGGCACCTCCAGCATAGGACTCCACCTACAAGCACATGCCTGTGCCATCCCCTTCCTGCCTAGGGCAGCCTCAGAGAATAAGATTTAGATGTCTGTACAAATAGAAAAAGAATTGCTCCAAAGTGTATGCCACAGTGTGTATTATCCAAACTTACTAGATTGAAATAGTCCATGGTTGTGCTAGGTTCAATATAACAACACTAACAATACAGAATTAAAAGATGGTCTCAAAAGTTTACTGTTTGTTCTATTTTGAGAAGTCTTCAGGGGAACTGGTGAAATTTTGCCTCTGTAAAACCAAAACAAGATAAGGTATATGAGAGCACCTGATTTTACGTGGGAAAACATCTTTGGAAGAAAAGAAGCCAAACTTTGACAAGTTTTTCAACCATTTCTAAACAACATGAATTTAATAAATTCAATCTCCGCTCGATTTTAGGTTGACTTTTTCTCTCAGCCTGAGATATCGAGTATAGTAGTACAATTTCAGCCCAGTCTTGCAGCCTCCTCTCCACACTCTTCCCTACTCCAATTTACTCAGGTTTCCATGGCTAGAAAAAAATGGGCACAGGGTAAAGAATGAGTATTTCCTACTTGCCTTGGTACCAGGGGCAACTTTTCCTCTATAAACAGTAACAGAAAGAAGTGATTGCGAGTGCACTTTCTATGCTGTAATTCTCATGGAAACGAGCAAAGGGGCCCTTGGAGTTTGTCTGTGCTCAAGCTCCTGTGCAGATTTGTAAGCAGCACTGAGTGCTTTTACTCTCCTCATGGTTAAAGAACCTAATCCCATTGCAGAAGACATTGGGTGGAAAGTCACTACATAGCAGTTGTTTGAAAAAGAAACAAAGAAGGAATTTTGCTTAATAATTTTATACTGCTTTTATCTACCAAGAATGGCAGCACTTTTTAGAACATTTGGAGAAGGCAGGAGGTGTTTTGTGGGAAGTAGTAATGAAAAATTCATGAAGGATTAAAAATAGTTGGATTTTTTGGGTTTAATTCAGAATCTCTTTATATTTCTCTTAGTTTCCTTCCCTATTTTTATTGAATATAAACAAAGAACTTGTTCTAAAAAAGTTAGATGAATGGGAATGAACTAGAGTGAGATAAGATATAAATCCAATAATTTCTGAAGTAGGTGGTTAAACTCTAGACCCTATATCTGTACCCAAGTATTGAAGCGGTATGGTTTGTTCAGATGTTCAGACCATCCACAGATTTATCCACTGTTACAAGGAATTTCTAGGTGACAAATTCCCTGACAATCTGTCTATTTCCACTTTTTACCCGATGAATGATGGCCTGAGACAGTGCAGTTGCATTTAGCTTTATCCGAGCCTTTCACCGAGCCTGCACGCCTTCTCTTTCACACTGCTTGAATAAAGTGTTCCTACAACACAGGGCTGTGGAGACTGTAGGGAAAGGGATGGAGAAATTCAAGAAGAGAGATAATTGGTGTTATTCTGGATCACGTTATCTGGAAGATCTCTACAACTGTAGCCCACTAGATGATCTCAAGAGGAGCACTTCAAAGTGCCATTCTCTAGTGCTGGCACCCTGACACACTCTTACAATTATTCCTCCCAATTTACTCAGACAATTCTAAGCCTTCAGAAAAACTGCAGAAATGAGATAGCAAGGGAATGGAGAACACACTGCCAATCCTTAGAGGCATGTAAAGCCCCTCCTGCAAGAGGAATGCCAATCCATGCTGCGCCAGGTTTACGTAACACCAGAGCACAGGGTGACAGGAGAACAGGAAGATTTTTGAGGGGTAATTTCCAAACTGGAACCTCTTTCAATGACTATACCTGGGTTTCTGCATCATGCCCACTGGGTTAGGTTTTAGAGCTAAGCAAATATGCCATTTTTTTCTAGTTTTCTTCTATTAAAATCAAGTTACATTTGGCCGCACTGACCCAGACGAAAACTAGATATTTGGTAATTTCATATAAAGCTGGGGTTAAAAGCTTGCCTTCAATTACTATTTCCCTGGTAACATGTTCAAGGATTTTTACAGAAAGCTACAAACCCCTCCCCCCTGACTTAGGTTACTCTTTCAACCTCGAAATTTCAGAAAGGTTTCAGGGTTAACATTATTTTTGCTTGTTTTCTTTTTCTCACTATAAATACGATGAGCAGAAAGATGTTGCCATGGTGAGATTTTATAACGTACTTAAAAGCACTTGTTACAGTTATGTACCACAGAGCCACCTTCACTTATGTGTGAATTGTAAAGACACATGAAATCCACCCCAAAGAAGTAGAGTCTACTGTGTCAGATGTTTGTAATACTCACTTAAAGCACAGATGTCACAAACATTTTAGTAGCCACTATATTATTTGGAAACCTATTCCTTTACAGCAAGAAATAAGGAAAATGTTTGAACCAAATGAATACACCTTACACTTAAAGTGTCATCATTATCTGTAGTCCAGCTTTGTAGTAAGCTGAATGAGAAATTACAAATTAAAATTAACACAGAGCTCGTGCACTCCAAGTTGCCCATTTCTAACCATGTGCTGGAGGAATCTTTGCACAGAGTCATGTGAGATGCTTTGAGCACTATTTTGCCTCTGCAAAAGGCAGAGCTCTGACGAATTGCTGAGGTACAGCATCATAGATCCTTCTCCCAGGAAAGCAGGAGCCTGGGAGCTGGGCAGCACTTTCAGTTGTGCTGCTCTGAAAATAGCGGGCTCTGGAGCAGACACAGCACAGCAGGCTCTGCCTCCTGCCCATTTGACTTTCTTACTGACATCTGAAAGGAAACCTGTGGGCGCTGTGCCTAGGCACTGCTGGTGGCTTCCTTGTTCTCTTGGCATGCTCAAGCATTTCCCTCGAGTTTGAACTTGAAGGTTCACTGTCTGTTTAGCTTTTAAGTCTGAGAAAATTCTGGGGCTCATCTTAAACAGATAACATGGGCTTGTGTCCTGGAATTTTTCCAAGAACTTCAAGAGCCCTTAAACCTCTGGCATAGCTGCAGCATACTGCTGCTTTGTCTGGGATAGAGCTGAAGGGCTCCCACCAGAGAAAACAAACTTTAATTAACATCTCTTTTAAACAAGCATTTTAAGCAGAGTAATGCTTTCTCACTAACCCCAGAAAGAAATTTAACCCATCCTGAGCATATCACTAGCAAAATGGAAAGTCACACCACTCTGAGTCCAGTTGGGAAAGGGGAAACAAAACTCAAAACAGTCTTTTCAGAGCTAGATACAGTTAGAGTCTGAAGAAGGCTGTGCAATTGCTTGTTATGTTAGTGCTAATGTGTGCCAAGTGGTGCTATTGGAAAGAATTAATGCCCTGAATTTCCAAAGAAGTGCCTCTTGTAAGGTTATGGACTCGGTTGTGCAGCCATGTGAGTGGGCAGCAGCAGAAGGCAGCAGTTCTTGCCCAGGGTACCTTCACCTGGGATTTTGCATAGGCCAGAGCAAAAGGAGTCACATTGATTCCTTTCCTTTCACCAACACTAACACTTGGTTCCACATTGTCACCAGGAGTCAGCCAGATCAAAATGTCCAAGTACTGAAGGAAAAGCCCTGCAGAACCCACAGCCATTCACTGTCAGAATCAGGGGCTTCAAAAGCACCAGCAGAATTCTGGACATTTGTACAGTATTTGTGGATGATGCACGGTGGCCTTCTGTATCAAACTAAAATCATATATACATACCTGTAATTCATTGTTATCTACTTTATGATCTATCACATTGTATATATATTTCTGGAATTTACTCAGTCTTGGAAAGATTTCATTGATTTTTGAAACCAGCATTTCAAACGTAAACATTGCTTTTGCAAAGGGAGAAAAGTGCTAAACAGACTTACAGTACCAACCTAAAACAGTAGCACTTTGCTGATAACATTGCTAAGGTTGCCTGGCCTATATGCTGTATTTTAGAGTTCTGAAATAGTTGAATTAAAGAAAAAATAAATCAAATCACTGGTTACATTCACTTTCAATACTTATGAATCATGTAGTTCAAAAGCAAGTACTCATTTAATGACTGCATGGGATATACCTCCTGTGAAGATAAAACCTAAACACCAATTATTGTTAATAAGTGCTGTTGCATCGTAAGGTTAAATATCCACCAAAGGCTTACAAGCAGGTGTAAACACTCTGGGATGCCTGTGCTCAGATCTGGTTTCAGTCTGAGAGCAACAGGGATTGTACTGTTACTGCAGTCCAGTGACATGAGACAAAAATGTACCCAAAAGTTAATAGCTGAAACGAACAAAATTATCATTTTAGAGGTAGGGATTGTTTCACTTGTAATGCTGACTCTGTGCAGATACAATAAAGTCATCACACCTGAGTGCAACCATCCATCCAAAGACAGCCACTGCTACTGCTCCAGCTACAGGGAATGTGGCTCTGCTGCCACAGTTCACTGGCACTCCCATACAAGAGAAATGCTTCTTTGCTTGGGTAGAACTTTGGATTCCACTTGCTATTTAGCATTTGCAATCTGGGTAATTACAAAATATTTCTGTAATCATACACCATGGCCTTTCAGCTTCCTTCTGCTGGAATCAGGGAGACTTGTGTGGACCAGTCCTAAGAGATGAGGGCATAGGATGAGGTAAGAGATCAGTTCAGATTCTACTTACCAGACAAATATGAAATGTTGCATTTAATAACAGACTACTTCTGACAAAAAGGAGAGTGCCAAGTGTGCTTAGAAAAATGAGAGTTACAAATCCTTTTAGCTTTCAAAATATATGCACATACCATTAATATACATTACCACACCAAACGTGTTTCAAAATATTGCCAGAACATGCCCAACTGGAGACAAAGTTTTATCTTCTTTTTACTGATGATAATGGAGTGGCAATTTCTGCATAGTGAGTGAAAGACATTACCTATAGCAGATGTGTATAGCAATTATTTGTTAAAAAACTTGCACATATCCAAATAACCTCTTTTGAATATTTAGTATAAAAATGGAGTACAAAGATTTTGAGGAATAAAGGAGTTTCCTCTCAAACCAAAGTCAAGAGTAGTATCTGATAACATGCAGAGACCACAATAGGAAGAACATCTATAATACTTCCCTCAGTTGTCCTAATTAAACCAAATCTACTCCAATTCTGATTAAAAAATAAAAAAGTTAAGGAAATCTGGCTTATAGCTGTGCATTGTTGCTAATATTTTCAGATCCAAACACCCTGTAACCTCATTGTCTGCAACTCTTTCTGATTATGTGCAGTCTATATTTGGTCTGAATAAGTCAATTTCTACAATGTTACAGTAAAAACAATAGAAAATTGGATCATGTGTTTTGAAAGAAGCAAGAAAATGTTTTAAAAAATCTATTTGAACACATAAATGCCAGCTAAAAAGAAGAAAAAACCACAGAAGAATAAATTTTTTTTAAAAAGGAAAGAGACAACAATGGTTGTGTAGAAGAAAACTGTATTTAGGAGGGTAGGAAGTTTTCAAAAGTTCAGAACTTTGTATTTCTTTATGAAATATGTATAAGTTGTAACAGCCCCTTCCCAGCTACATGCAGCTGTATTTGAAGTATTAAGCCAAGGACAATTCTGTTCTCCACAGGAGAACAAAAACTGAACAGATCTTCAAAAGTGTGAGTTGACATATTTTATTTATGGCCATGATTCTCAGCAATGGCTGCACTGATTTTTTATTTTCCCAAACTTTTAAAATAAGTCACTTTTGAAGGGAACCTTCCATCCAGCAGCAGAGTCCAGCAGTCCCAGTGGGCTGAAGGAGGCTTGGTCCCATGGCTGCACTGGGGAGCTCCTGCAGCTCTCAGACAGCTGCAGAGCTGCGTGGTGGGGCAGTGTAGCACTGACTCTCCTTAACAAACCACTTGCAAGTTGTGCCTTTGTGTTCTGAGGTATGGTGGAATTCAATTACCGGTTAGGATTTAAATAGTCTGTAATTTTAGTCTTCCATTTCCAACTTCCTACATAATCCCTCCAACCTGTACTTGGCAATGTATCTTTGTCAAACTGGCCGTGTGTCCAGCTCCTTGGGAAGAGAAATCTTGGCACAACTGCCAGCAGATGAAAGGACATCTCCCCCTGTTTTGCTCAACAGACCCTACTTTTCATCCATGCCCTCAGTCCTTCAGGAGGAGGCATGAATGTGATACTCCTTAGTTCATTCAACGTCACAGAATCACAGAATCATGGGATAGTTAGGGTTGGAAGGGTCCTCTGGAGATCCTCCAGTCCAACCCTGTGCTAAGGCAGGGTTACCTGGAGCAGGTGACACAGGAACGTGTCCAGGTTTGGAATGTCTCCAGAGAGGGAGACTCCACAACCTCCCTGGGCATCTCTGCCACCCTCAGTGGGAGGAGGTTCTTCCTCACCAGCTCCTTACTAATCCGCTGTCTATAAAAGCCTTCCCTTCTGCCCTGGGTGATAGACTCTCTAATTTCCCTTTTTCATCTGTTGTGGAAGAACAGCTCCTATACAAGGACATGAAGAGAAGGAATAGCCTTGTGGAAGAAACAACAATAATAATAATAATAATAAATTAATAATAATAACAACAATAATAATAATAGCAAAATGGAATATAAATGTCCCCCCTTGCAAAATGCAAATCATATTTTAAGGTTACTATACTGTTGTTTTAAATTAATAACCTCTTTCAAGCATACCAGTGAAATAAGCACAAATAGACATGCATTCAAACAGATGCAGAAACAGACAGAAATGAGAAACACATAATATATAAAGAAAGAAACCACTATCTTATGCATTCACTTCTTTCAGTTGCTCAGACTAAATCGAAAGCATGAGACCAGGCATGTTATACACCAGTATTTATGGGTGCACTATCTCGTCTCACTGTGACGTACATGCACAGTTTTGCACTCGTAATTTCGACACATATGCATTAGATATGTGTCCTATTTTTATCCTGTCGTACAAGCAAAGGAAAGGATAAACACGGAGCCGTTTCCCTGACAAACCAAACAGTAGAGACAGGAGCATTATCTCTGCACCATCCATCTCGAGCGCTGTTTGGCACAAATGGCAATGGCTTTCAATATTGCCTTTTCTGCTCC
>WEKY01022405.1:493158-524222 GCA_013390045.1 Picathartes gymnocephalus
CCCCCCCCCACCTCCCCCCACCTCCGTGTTTCAACAATTTTAAAGTATTTTCACAAGTGGAAGAGCGGCACTGTTTCCCCGGCCCCCTCGTTTCCATGGATGCGCTCCGTGCGGTTGCCGTGGGGACGCGGCACTGGGGGGGTTTGGTCCCGCTCGGGGGGCGGCGCGGGGGGGTCTGGCACTTGTAATGGGTGAGAAGTTTAATTGAAAATTAAGTGGGTGCTTCTTTTGAAGTGAGTTACGTGGTAGTGGATTTATTTTGCAGGAGCGGAAGAGTCCCGACCGCAGGGAGCAGGAGGTACGGGGAGATGAATTGCACAGAAGTCTTGTGATGATTCAGTCTCGGTGCAGGTTTCTGTGTTGAAAGCCTTGCCCGTTTCTGTAGTAGTGCTTGAAAGGATTACAATGGGATGCTGCTTCCAGAATTGGGCAAGTGAGCAGAAGCGTGTTGAAAAGGGTATCAAAAAGCAATCTCGAGCGTAGGTTGCACTGCAGCAGCCCTGGCAAACAAAAAGGCTGTGGCTCATGCTCTGCCACTTCTGCAGAACTCATCGGGATTAATCTGCAAGGCAGCAACGCTCCCCCTGAGATCACCTCCGGAAGTACACCTGGCAGGTTCGCTGTGCTTTTGTACAATGCACTAAATATTGGTTATCTTCAAGAAATATAACCTTATCAAATAGCTGCACGGAGGGTCACGTGATCCCTTCTTTGCCCTGAGGTTTCTCTGTGAGCAGTTCCATTGCTTCCACTAACTTTTAGTGGATAGTAAAGTGTAGCTGGATGGCAAACTCTTGGGGAAGACATTACAAAATCAAATGCAATGAGCCTTCAAAATGGCTTGGGACTCCAAATTGCTCTGACAATACTTCTTCTGTATCAGGATAAGTAATAACAACAGATTGGAAATGCTTTTGAGCAGAGCAAGGTAAGATAACTTCTGCAATAGAAATGGATAATGAGGTCTGTTCTTAGAGAGGATATCTCAGCTGCCACTTCTTGTGTAAAAAATTATTACACAATTTTTCCTTCTTCTGATTCAAGTAAGAATTTGCACTGGTTGACAACAGTCAATATTTGCATTTCCAGCCTCTTTTACAGGTGTCCCACAGTAAATTGAATAGATAATTTAACTCTAAGAATTATAAAAAAATTCCACAAAATCATTGCAAGCCATTATCAATCAGGATTTTGCCAGCCTTCCAGCCACCTCCACTAAACCCCCTCCACCCCTCCCCTCCCAAGTTCTGCCACAGCTGCATGCTGTTGGGGTAGCATTAGAATACTTATCTATTTTTTAATTCTTGCAACCACCTCCCCAGTGGAATTTCTGGCATCTTCTCAAAAATTTTATCATTTCCACTTTGTATTCACACTGCTCCCTAGGTTGTTTCCAAAACACACAAAAAGACTGTCCCTATTTGTGGAGCCTGCAAGACACATCATTAATCAATTTTAGAGGAATCAACACTGGACAGTTAGTTTATGTCCAGTTTGAGTTTAATATAATCCAGTATGAAATAAGAGTCAAATGAATTCCTCATCAATAGAAAACTACCATTTTGTACTCCAGCACTACCATTGTATCTGTGTTCTAAAGTTGGAGCCTGGTTCTTTTTATACCTCATATTTTGGTTTGACAAGCCAGGACAGTTCTTAGAGCAACATTGCAGGTGTCCTTTGTGCAACTCCACCAGCCTCAAACCCTTGCACTGCCTTTGGCAGTCAACAGGGAAATAAATACACACATGTGACTCAGTATTGTGCCGGTGCCTCGTGCTAACCTCACTCGCTCTGTCTGTCTGTCTCTCGGCCTTATTTCTAGGGCACCACACTATGGGAGTGCTAAAAATTGTCCTTGACAGGAGCCGAACCCACACATGCTCCATTTCTGAAGAAGCAGTGTAATCTCTGGTACCAGAATGCCACTTCTAATTCTGGGAGAATTAATCCCCCTGGATAAAATAATTGACCAGCATGGTAGCCCCACATTTGAAGTGGGCTTAAGCTAAAACTCTGTTCCAGTCTGCAAATTCTGGTAGTTGATCTAAATTTTTTATTTTTCCTCCCACCCCCACAATTCATTTTTCCACTTTAGGATCAGGAAAGGGACCTAAAATACCACCAAATACACATTTCTGAGGAGTAGTGTGCTGCAACCCAGATCCTCTAAATTTTACATAACACTGCACAAAACTGGGTACATCTCTGGACAGTTTTTAGATCCTCACATTAGTATTTCTTAGCAATATATGGTCAGAAGCCTATCTGAGAATAGCAACTACAGGAAAATAAAGCAAATACCATGCATGGCAATAAAAATAATTGGCACTTTATATACCATATTCCTCTAAGTTCAGATATGTTCAGATTTTGATGATAATGGAAACATGAATTGAAAATGGGCAGAGGCTTGTGCTCTTATAATTTTAGTATGCGCTAAAAACAGTTATGTGAGTGTCATTACAGAGAAGAATGACTTGGCTTCACAGACCCTGTCTTCGCTCAAAAATTATTTTTTTTTTATTGCAGGGTGAACAAATTAAGGATTTTATGCATTATAACATTTCTAGAGAAACAGACATTCTAAGTTACTTGAAGGAAAGCTAATCCTTGTGTTTACAGTTTAAAACCACTGCACAGATTCCAATCCCCAGCTTGGCTGAAGGTATGGGCTCTTTCCCTAGACAATAGAGAGGGATGGAATCCTTAAATGTCTGATTGGGAACTGGAGCCTTTTGTAAAACATATATGCTAGATGTCTAAAATGATTGCTTTGAAACCACCAGATTTTAATCTGTGATGCATGTGTTGGTATTTTGTAACCCTTTGCATTAATTCCTGCCCGCATGTTACAATGGCAGTAACAAAACTACTTAAGAAACCCCAATTACTATATTCTAAAAGAATTTTGAGAGTGAGAAGGGAAGTTTTTAGTTAATAATGCATACAAGTATAGCCTATGGAAAGAAAATTCAGATTTTGAGGTCAGGGCTAATAAACATGCAGATGTGAATATTACAGGAGAAAAACCTTTTCTATATACACCACAATGTATTGCCAGATAATGGTCTGAATTTTGGGAGAAATTGGCTTCCTGGGTAATCAGGAATGCAATCTTTGCATGAAACCCACACAATATTCTATTGCTACTGCACTGATAAAGTGCCCACGTGCTACTTCCTGCACACAGAGGCTGAAACAGGTCCTGCCTTCTTTACACTGCTCCAGGAAGAGCTGCCTGTAGCTGCATCTATCCACAGCCTCAGTTCATCCCTTCCCAGGTTGCTCTTTTCTAGACTCAGCACAAGACCAGAGCCCAGGGAAGCAGCTGGAGTTTACTTGTGCTGGTGCCAGTCGGTTTTGCTGTGGGTCTCAGGAGGAGAAATAGAATTACAACAGACAGAATTTACCTCCTTTTTTCACCTTCCTACTTTCCTTACCATCATAAGTTACCTACTTTTCTTTCAGTTACATACTATAAACCTCCTAGAAATTAACAAAATATTTTTCATTTCTCTTGGGAAAAAAAATAAATTAGTAAAATTAAGCAAAATAAGTAAACTTTGCCAGTCAACAATGAATGAGGTAAGACTTCAGGCAGCACTCTGATGCCCTGTGGGCCAGGTTCCTATCAGGACCCACACTAGGGGGAATGTTACCAGCTTGCAGATCATAGGTAAGTGAAAAGGATAACAGAATATGTTCATGGCACTAAATTTAAATGTCAGTCATACTGGCATTCAAATACATCAAACATACTTATTTGTACAAAGGTTTGACTGCTTAATATCTGCTTATTGTGGAAATAAAATCAATTTCACCATTGTATAAAGTAATACATAGAATGACTCCAAACCCATTGGTCACAGGAATGGAATTAAAATCCCTTGTGTTGACACAGTACCGTAAAATACTGTGCTACATTTTACGTTTCCATGAACAGTAATGGAAAACATATAGAAATAAAATATATTTAGCAATTCTGATATGTGTATACATCATATTATGCATGGCTTGGAAGTCTGGATGCTACAGGAAGAGCAGCTAAGCTATGTTACTGTGTTGGTCAGATCTTTCCCACCCAGGTCTCCAGGCAAAGATCAGAGGCAGTAGCTCATGCAATTGTTGCATTTCCAAAGAGGCTGCATAGATAGTAAAATGAAAATCAACTTGAAATAATGACATTATTTATATATATATATATATATATATGGAGATATATATATATATGTATGTATATATATATATGTTATTCACAGGTCCCATTCTCTCAATTGCAGTTAAAAGGCAATCTGTGAAATAATGAGCAATAAAGTAGCCAGTCTTTTTTTCCCCTGGAAGCAATTGCTCCATGTGACTCTGAGTCCCTTTCAGTACTTCTGTTCCATATATTTAAAATTTCTTTTTTAAAAAACTCTGCTGCTCCCCCTGTTCTTTGCCAATAGAGACTGAATGATGAATAAAATAATTGCTGATTAAAATCATTGCTGATAGAACAGTCTCAACTATTACTCAATTAGTCGAAATTTGCCAATATTATTCTCCCCTTTCATATCCATTACATAAATGTGAAGAAGGACTTCAGACTTCCTTCTTCTAAAAACTTATTTTCAATTTGCCTAAATATTGTATAAATGTGGCACGTATTTTAATTACTGACAATCTTGAAATTGAAACAGCAGGAAATAAGGAGTTGAAGAAGGATATAGAAGGGTGAGATGGCTGGAGAAAGGTAGAAAGATAACTTTATACAAATATTATTCAAAGGAAAAAGGAGATCAGACAAAATTACTAAGCAAGGTGCTTCTGTATTTGAATGATGTACAGAAAAGAATTAGCAACAATCCCCTCAACTTTTATGCCCATTACATCACTCTCTAAGCAATAGGGTTTTCTTAGAGGACTCACAGTCTCCAGTCAATATTTATCCCAGCTGATATTCGACTGATCTACTTAACAGTGAATGACGTGGTAGATCAAAGGAAAGGATAAAAATCCAACCCCCAAGAAAACCAGACTAAATCAACCTTCCACTGATCAAAGAACAGTTCTGGCAATGGAAAGTGCCTTGCAGGAGGCTGTCAGGAAGGGATGCAGCTGAGTCCTGCCTGAGCACAGCAGAGGTGTGGGTTCAAAGTGCCCCAGGCTGGCAGCTGGAGCACGGACACAGGGGTGCCCTGGGCTGGGACAAAGTGAGCATTGCTTTGTGAACCCAGTGACATCCTGCAGGCACAGCCTGGCTGCAGTGGGACAGGCTGCTCTTGAATGGCACTCAGCAGCCTCCTGGACTGAAAGAGGGGGTGAGTGTTGGGATCTCCTATCTGCCTGTTGGTGAGGAATGTCTCCTCTTGGGATGTAACCCCTGCAGGAAATTCTGCCGCAGCAGCTGAGCAATAGATAGAATGGAAATTTCTCAGTGTTTAAATTAGAAGATCTGAAGTGAACAATCTTCTTCTGAAGTGATGATCTATTTTCCAATTCATACAGAATGTTTTGAAACAATAGTAAGAAACTCATAGAAATGATGGATTCACTAACATAGAGCAACATCTAATGGAGCAGTTCCCAGAACTTCCCAATGCCATGAGTACAATACCTCCCTTGTAAAGAATCACATTGTATTTTACAAACAAAAAACCCACTTAGGATGGAAAAGTAAGAAAAATGCATGTTTTTACTGGAGAAACACTTCTTTTTTTCCCCATGAAAGCATCAAAAGATCTCTTAGAATTAGCCACACATCTGGCGCTGACACACCAGGTTAGAAGAGACTGCTAAAAGAAGCTGGCTGGGGTTCCAATGAACAATAACCAGACTAGGGGCTGACAAAACGACAGAAGGTGACTTCCTGAGCTGCATCTTTTGAGATGCACCCACAGCAGCAGTGGCTGAACCTGAGCAGCAGCTACAGCAGCCGTAAGAGCCTGTCCAGCCCCAGCAGCCTCGGGAGGCTGGAGAGAGCAGCAGCTGGCGGGGCTTGGTGGAGCCTGGACAGCAGCAACCTCCAGCTTTTGGGTCACTGCTCTGCACTGAGACCCACGGGGAGCACCAAGCAAATGAGGGAATGGGAAGATGGGAAGATTGGGAGCTAAATCTTTGGGGCAATTAGCATATTATAGACAAGTTATTGTGAAGGGAAGATTTGTGTAGTGGAAGGGAAGGACAAGAAATGTAAAGTAAAAAGTGTCAATGGTCCAATTCCTCAGATTAAGTCTTGGTGGAACAGCACTCGATGATTTGCCTGTGGTAGGTGGTGGGTCAGGCCTTCAGAGAGCTCTGTGTGTGGCATTCCCACACAGGCTGACTTTATACAATTCTTTTTCTCCCAGTGGCAATGTCACAGGTCTTCTCTCAAATGCACACTTTACAAAAATGAGCACGAATCCCATAGTTCATAATTGATTACAATTCCATTAGGAAACAGCAATATCTCTGAGTCTTACATAATCTAAAGATGTATCAATTCTAAGTATATTAGTGCTTTTAACAATTCCAAATTCTGAGTTAAATGCTTTACAAATTATGAAATCCTCATTTAATTACTGTAATAAATCTTGTTTACAGATTACTATGAAAATCAGTGAAAACTAATTCACTTTGACTGTTCTGTATGCAGTGGTGACAAAAATAGAACAATTTTTCTTTTTACTATGGTCTGGAAAGTGGAGAAAAAAGCTTTAATTGAATATAATCACAATATGCTAGCAGCACATGTTATTTTCCCACTATTATAACTTGATATTTTTAAGTCTGAGGAAGTAATGCTTTTTATGGGAAAGGACTTTAGTCTCATTTATTATGGAAACATTGAATATAAACCTGGTAACATATTTTATTTTAGCTTAAAAGATTTGAGTTTTGAACACTCTTATCTGTCTTAACAGTATCAATGTCCAAGAATTTACTGCATGAGTTCATCTGTTGTAGTCATTTGTTGATAGTCAATGATCAAAATACAGAAGGATTTGGCCCTGAATGTGTACAAAGCTGTGGCAGCCCCCTGGGCCATACAAACCAGTTAAATGTTGTGATCCTGGCTCTCCAGAACCAATCTGGCACAAAGGCAAGGATGGCACTGAAGCATAGAGGAAACACAGTACATGACCGTGAGCTGTTAGTGACAGAAATCAGGAAATTCCCTCCTTCAGCATTTCTATCTTGTCCATTTTCTTAATTGTCAACAGGCTTCTGAGAAAATCATCAATTGCCATACTTTTAAGTAAGCAAACATGCAGGATAGAAGGCTTCTTCATGGGGATGTGACTGCTTCTGAGCCTTTCCATTTTAGGGTCTCATGTAGAGCTCACCTTACTCTATACAAGGATTCTCACTGATATTGCTGGAACAAATGCAGCCAGGTAATCCTTAGAGGAACACAGCACCAGGTTAAATGTTGGTTATAAACAAAAGGACTATTTTGCGCTTTGGCTCATTAGTGACTTTCCTTTTGGAAGCCAGTTAAGCTGACACAAGGCACACATGACAAAGCACAGAGGCAATAAAAAGAGAGTTGGACCATATATGCACATCCACAAAACACGAGGATCAAACCAAGAAAAACCAAACTCCACTAGCATTCTTTTCAACTTCCTTCATGATACATGAATTAACAAATTGCCCAGGAACCCAAAGGATACACAAACCCCTCTCAAATGGGTAGAAAACAGGCTTAATCAGAACTAACATGCTCTACCTCTCCAGTAAATACCCATATAAATCTTATGGGGTGTGAGGTATGCCTAAGAGCAGGGACCTTAGTCATCTGTTTATACTGACACCCATCCAGAAAATACCTTCCAAACCTCTCTCTCATTTGAAGGGTATAATTTCTGTTGTCATATCCTTCAGAAAGGAGGATCTCCACTGTAATAGCCTTTGTCATTTCATAGTCACATAGACGCTCTTAGAGTGCATAGATTCAGAAGGCTGATCCTTTCAATTATTGTCTTCTGATTTAAACTATTCAATTATTTCAACTATTGACTTATAATTTCTTACTGACCTAGTTCCACCTGAAGCAGATCTGTTGCCAGCACTGTCTTTATCAGAAGTGCTCCTTTGGAGAGCTTAATAAGAATAGTTATGAATACAGTTGTTTTCTTTCAGTATATTTGGAGATTATTTCAGCATCCAGAAGATTGTTTCTATAAATGAAAACAGTATTCAGTTAATAGCTGACACATTTTTGTGTGTAGTAGGGCACAACATACACACACAATAGGTTTCCTAATTACTGCACAGTACTATTATCATCATACTGCATGCACAGTATTACAATTCAAAAGCATTTTAAGCAGTATCATTTTCTTCAGGCTTGGCACAGCTCTTTTCTTTTGATTCCTGAAATCTGAACCCTGATGTGAGGAAGTGAGGGCTGTGGACATTTCCATTGTTCAGCAGCAGGAACAGGATTTGCATTCAAATGAACCAAAAAAAGGAAGAGAAGAGGTCTGTAATTAAGACAGTGCATACAGAGTTTCGTTGATAAAAACTCTAAAAGCTGATGATATTTTAAAGGAATATGTAGCCAAAGATAGATTTCGAGCACACTAGAGCCTTTCCAGTGAAGCATTTGACAAGATGCCCGTTTTAAGTGACCCAGCTGGAAGCAGCAGGCCTAACCAGGCTGACTCACGTGGTGTAGATGAGGATGAGAGCTGGATTCAGTTAACATGGTACAAAAAGTACCTGCACTGACCTGACAGCAGCCTCAGTGAGAGCTGCCCCTGGTGCTTTACTGCTAAAATGAAAAATTTGCCTCTGCAAATTGAGCAATATTCTAGTATTTAAAACATCTGGCAATGACGGAAGGGAAGCTGGAGCTCTGGGAAATAAACGAAATAAAGTTTGAAGCTTGATGTAAAAGGTCATTCTCTTAAAAAAAATGTGAAGTCTGAGAAAAAAACTCCATGAAGACCCTAAAGTCAGGAGGACTCATTATCACAAGCCTTGAGTGATCAAAATTGTCTACAAAACTGTATTTCTTGGCTGTGTTATATAAAATCCCCATAATTTATGGGAACGAACATTGTTCCATCAGAACTCCTGCCAGTCACACAAGCTGAGGAAAGGAGACCATTATTTTTAAAACTGAAATTTGTCCTGAGAAACTGTAAGTCTGCTTTGCATGTGAGAGGAGGAGGAGTCGCTACTGGTCTGCAATCAGTCATATATCAACTTATTACCTGGTGCTGTGAAGTACATTGTGCCAAGCTAAGACTCACATTCAAGGAATTGAGAAGAATTTGAAAGGGTGACAAGAGTGTTAGTGTTTAAGTGTTGCTATTTTATACTTGTTTAGTCCTTTTCTTTCCTAGGAAGACATTGCTTTCTGCAATAGGCAGTGGGGTGTCTACACGTGAGGTTTCGGTGTAAGTCTGTGAGAATGGATTTTATTGCATCAGCCAGATGAAATTAAACTGTCATGATAGAAAATTGGAGCATTATCTTTTAAAGAACATTTTTTCAACCATTACTCAGGTATTTTCCTTCTCCTTGCCATCATTAGAATCACAGGATTCTCACATTTAATCAGTGATTTCCTGTAGAGTGGACCTGAGTAACTAAAATGCCCTGATTAATTTCATTGATGGGCTACAAGACTTTTGCAATAATATTTTCCTTCTATTCATGGATTATGTTGGCTTGTTTGACCTTCTCATGGAGACAGAGTTGAAATGCTTTAGATATTATTAAGAGCCATTATCTCTAATTTCAGAATCTGCAATACACATAATACTGGCTGAGTTTCTTAGTGATTGCTCAGTTTGTGCATTGGGTCTCTGAGATTATTTTGTTGGTGTATGGTGGATGAGAATTTGCTATTTTATCCCTTAAATAAAATCCTCCAGACCTGCCTGAATTTCATATATGTTAGTTGGAAGCCCACGGGGTAGAGCCCAGTTCCCATCAGGCTTTGTGAAGCCTAACAAAAAGTCGGAGCATTTTCCAAGACGTTTGGAAGTGCAGGGATATTGATCATCATGGTTTGCACAGTGATGCTCTGTCATCTGCTTGAGGGCAAGTCCAACCCCACTGACTGAAGCCCACAGACCACAGTCCTGCCTTTATCTTGCTCTACCTAAGAAATAAAAAATACTACTTTCAAGAAAAATGTATGAAGGACATGACTAAACACATTTTTTGATAGCCTCAGAAGTTCTCGGATATCCAGCAATCTCACTTGGAATAACGCTTGTAGAAACTCTCCTGTATTTCAGCTGGATCAGATTATCCTATTCCCAGTCTGTAATTTCCCAAAACAATAGCACATTTGTGCTTTTATTTTTTCACTTTGAGACTCTGCATGAAAATATTGCAGTGTTATAAATTACATGTTTGCAGTTGGAGAAAAGCATTATTTGCACTCCACATATAAGCCAAAGAATTACTTCATCCAAGTAAATCTCAATTATCAGAGTTTCCTGAAAAACAGTATTGAGGACCTCTGTCTGAATTGTCTCTATGGTCTCCTAATTTCAGTTACAAGCTGGTTTTCTATCTTTCTGTGCTTTAAATTCAGACTATGATATGTCTGTTAGGTTTTTAACTTGATCCAGACTTTAAAAGCAAAAAGCTGCTTTAAACATAACAAAATGTTTCTACTGAAAATGCTTTAGCCAAAATAGCACTTAGTTCTTTCTTACAGAGGCATGTTATTCTGCTAGAACTGAAACAAATAGCATGTGGAAACAAATCTGTTTAAAAAGTTTGCAGCTTTGCTAGCTTCTTCAGCTATCTTTGACTGTGCTCTAAATTCCTGGAGTTTTATTTTATATACAAACTGACCTGCAGAAAAGTGGGATTCAGGTGAACTTGCATAAGTTGAGACATGAGGGTTCCTGCTTTCTCCAGAGTACACTGGAATGGGTCTCAGCCCAGGTCTGGTCAGAACCACCAGGGAAACAATGACCATGCCAAAGCTTTCCTTGGAGTGACGTATTTGTGGTGCGTAGGAGAGGAAAAGGATCTCTGTGGTAGATAAATGCTCCTGCTAAGGATTAATATTCCCTTGTTTGAATTGAAGCAACTGTTCTGGCTGCTTTGTGCTGCACTGTAAATAGCTCAGGTTCTCTCCAGCCTGGGCACCAACTCAGCCCCCCACAGCCAGACTGGCGTTTGTCATGCCCATCTACAGTGCATACTTGGGTCACATTTGAGCACGCTGAATATATCAATATATATGTGTTTAATACATTGAACAAGCCTGTAATCATTTCCACTTTCTAAAGAAACAAGTGCTTTCAAGACACGTTATCCTCAAATTAGTGCTGGAAAGTCTGGATATAGGAACGTTAGGTGAATAGTCTGTTCCCCTTAAGTGTATAGCAAAGACAGCAAAGAAAGTGGTCTGATGTTTTGATCACTAAACCATCCATCTGTTCTCATAGACTACCATCACTTATTCATCTAAATTTGGCTATCATTGTTAAGAAGGAGTAACTCCTGAACTCTGAATGCTTCTTGCTGAACTCAAACCTAACCCCCCATTAAAGAGCAGTGGAAAACACTGAGACAGATTGTTCCTTTAAATCCATTCTTAATACATGCTTATATCTGAATTATCCTACTTTTCATTTCATTCAGCAGCTCTCACAGATACTACCTGTTGGTGGATTTATGATAATCCCATACATTATTAACAACTCCAGAATTTTTCAGCAAACGAGATAGCAAGTCCTGTGGTATTTGGAATAATGCAGTGCGGTGTGTTGGAACAGCCATGTCTTAGGAGCTGTTGATCTTTCCATGTGACATTGTTTATTCCATTGATATTGGGCAAAGGGTACACAGACATTATCTGCTTTAATTGATTTGAACACTGTATATTTCAATAGCCCAGTGACACTCAATCCACTCACATAAAGAACACATATGGAATTAGCAGCCTGTATATATATTTTGCACCCTGTTACTCAACTCATCATAAGCAAGTGCACAGAAAGTGCATCCTACAGATTCCCTAAAAATTGAGCAGACCTTCATCTTTATCTCTGTCATCATTCTCTTTTGCTTGGTGCCATTCCTGGTGGTTTATATCAGTAAGTTTCTTTGTGCATTTTTCCCCTCATTGTGGAATATTTCCTAAATGGCTATGAGATAGTCCTTAGCAAATAACTGCAGTTATACTTTTAAAGGGCAAGGGAATTATTTTACTCACTAACAGCATAGAGCTGAAGGTAACTTATCAGCTCATGTAAATCAGTCAAGCTTCATTAATCTCAGAGAAATTGCACCAAACTGGCCAAGATGAGGACCAGACCCTTAATTATTCTCTCAGTCATAGACTTTGACCCTCTACATTAAAACTATGGCCACCAGACAATTTTTAAACCTCAGCTTTTCATAAGCAACCAGGATTTCACTCAGATGAACTCTGATATTAAATGAAAACTAAAATGTGTATTGGGGATTCTAACTGTACACTTTAAGCATTTAAAGCCACATTTAGACTTTTCATTCTTACTTAGTTGAAAATAATTTCTTTTCTTACCCGTACAGTTTCATTGAGACTGCTTCTCTAATCTTATTATTTCTAATTGAAAGCAACAGTAACAGTTTTGGTGTACGTAGATTTAAAACACCTGTTTACAAAGAAATAAATTCTTTAGTCTGAAATTTAAAATAAATTATCATGATCCTGCTTGCTTTTCAGAAATAAATGTCTCCTTGTATTCCTTAGAGGAAATACCCAATGCAGAAAACAGAGGTAGTGGACAAAAGACTAAGTAGCTCCGAAAGGATTATATTTTAGATTTTTTCAAGATCTAAAAGCTGTAATGGAATCAGATCGGCTTTCAAATCACCAAGCTGGTTTGGCTTCATCGAATTAGAGATTGCAGAGTGTTCAGGTGTTCCAGACATCTTCTATCCTGGGACATGTGTGTGGGAAATGGTGCAGGCACCGTCCCCTCTGCACTGCCAGGTTGCCTTGCTGCCTTCCTTGAGCCGCGATCGGGCCCCTGAGCACCCAGACCACCCTCATGGTAACTCACTCTCAGCTTCATTTATGAAGTCACCAACTGGTTTTCTCTGAGAGGACACCCCAGCACAGCTGCTACAGTATTTTTTCTTTATCCTCCACCAAACACGCACTGTGGATACTGATCCTTACCTGTTCTGTTCAGTCCTCCACTGACAAATTCTCAGGAATAGCCCTTGTGCCCTTGTGTGCCCTCACAGCAGAGTGCACACATAATACACACCTGGCATCATATAATAAGAGCACAGTCTTAAGAGCTTTTTAGGCACTTTGAATGCAAAAGACATATTAAACAGTAATTATGTCCCCAGGTCTTAAGGGAACTTGCACAGCAAGTACTTGATCTGCTTCTGCTGAATAAATGAGGTCTGAGGACTGATCCCTGGAGCCAGTGCCAGCGGCACTTGGCAGCTCCTGGCTATACTGTGGATAGCAGAGGAGTCAGAGAAAACTATCCAGGATGGAATGGCCTCTGAACCAGGGAGCAGCATGATTGCTGGGAAATGGAGCAATCACGGACTAATGCCCTGACTGTTTTCAAGTGCTATCCAGGGTAGATAGTGTTAGTTTAACTCAGTGCTTACTGATGCTGAGCATAGGGATGTAATTCAGCAGCAGTGATCCGAAATGACAATCCAGGAACAGCTTGTAAAGGATCAGAGATGTGACACATCTCCTAGAACTACGACTTACATTAATTTAGGGCACATAAGCCATGAGCTTCTACTGTGCCCAAGAAAGCAGTTACTCACTCCTCCAAGAGTAGTGTGCACTAAAAACTAATTAGTGGCATGACGCATTTTAAACCAAAGTCGTCACTGATGTTATGGAGGAGCACAGGACAGCTGTTCCTTTTGCAAGTTATAAACATGATTTGTCTCCTTTTCAGTTTGGTAAGGCAAAAAATAAGACTATAAAAAATGCTTTCAAGATGTGCCTGCTAAATTCAGCTAACGTTTCTAAGAAAGGATAATGCATATTTTGGAGAAAAAGAAACCAAAGTTTCTGTATTTGCAATTACTATTTAAGATGGACAAGTCAGGACCTGTTAGAAATGTAGAGTGGATAAGAACCGCATGTCATCCTGAAAGCAGCTATTGGGCTGCAAGGACTTTACATGGGCACTTCTTCAAGAAACCGTGTGAAGGCTGACTTTATTTGGTCTTCTCATTGACAAAAATATAAAAAGTCTAGGGGTGCTAATTGAATCTGCAGATGACAAAAGGCGAGAAATAGTTGCCATATGGGAGAGAGCAGTATCATACAAGAAGCATGATCTTCAGGATTGAAATTACAAAAATCAGACAGATTCTGCCAGCATTAAATAGAATGCCAGTACCTGGGGACTTACCTAAAGTTTTGCTGAAATCTAGGGGCTATTAATGACATATGATGTATTCATGCTTGGCCCAAGGCACAAAAAGGCTTCTTGGTTACTACTGACACAGCTCTGGTCATCTGGTCCTGAGCAAGCAAGATACACCAATATAAAGTGCAGCAATGAGGAGAAGGACTATGAGAGACATCAAAGAATATAAAAATCTCCTTTACAGAATAAGATTAAGAGGAGCTGGTGTGGCAACCCAAGCAAGAGGACAGCTGAACAAGACACAAAGCTGCTTTTGGCATAGGTATATTGAAAGGAAACCCCAGGCAGAAGTGCTATTTGGGCTAATGAACAAAACCGGTACAAGTACAAAAGGTACAGACTGGCTCTGCATATACAGAGGTTGCAAATAATAGATTTCTAATCATTAAAAGAATGAGTTGCCAAACCAATTTGGAGTAAGGAAAGCAATTGGCCTCAAAGCAAATGTGAGCCATTTATCCCATAGTTGTCGTAGAAAGTAAACAAAAGCATTCGATAAACCAGAAAGTCCTGTCCACTCTTATTTTCATTTTCCTGCCATGGTAATGCAGTGATGAGACAGATGGTTTCATTTCAATGCCATAGAGTATTTGTGATATATAAACGTCTAAGTTCATGTCTAAAGATTTGGTCACAGGAAAGAAAATGTGAAGCACCTCCAGTTAAAATCTAGAGCTCTCTTATATATACACTTGGATCGATACAAGGATATTTTACCCTAAACTGAACTAAACAGCAGCAACTTGTCAGGACAAATTAAACAGTGACAAAGATCTTCTAGTTTGTGTATCAGCTGTTTACATGTTTCTTACTGACTCTATACTTAATAAAAGCTAAAATAGCCCAGTGTGAAACAAAATCTGTCAGGTGGTTTATGCCCAAAATTCAAATTAACCTTGAAGTTTGTACAGAATGTCTTCCACATTTAAGCTCTATGTATTTTAAGTTCATAGCCAGCTTGTTGAGGGAGAACACCAACCGGCAATAAACACTGCTTGTATTTTTTATTCTACTACTTCAATAGCTGCAGAAAGTACCTTGATTAACTATGAAAAACTACCCTGACATCATCAGTGTAAACAGGAAAGCAAAGAGGAATTACATGCATTTCTAAACAGCATCTGACACCATGAATTCTCTGTATGGGAAGAAACCCCAAGGGATATCTGTGGCACAAAGATCTTGAATCAGTACTGACGACACAAGCCCTGGGACCAGAAGGAGTTGTGGCTCACACTTGGATGTTGTGAGCCAATTCTGCACAAAACCAGACAGAATTACACACCTCTACACAGTGCCACACTAATACAGAGTCACTCTGGGTTAGGGTGAGCTGAGCTCAATTGGTGAGGGAAGTGTGCCTACTAAGTTCAAAAAAGGGAAGTTCTGCACTTGGATTCACCTTCCATTCTTTATTTGAAATGTGTTACCATCCATGGATCTACTTGTCTGATTAGGAAAAAATACTTTTTTGAAATCTTGCTCAATCACTGTCTGTAAGAGAGGAAGTGGAAATATCACTGGTGACTCACCAGGCAAACCAGTCCCTTTTGGGTACTGCAAACGTTTCTTAGGAAAGTTGTTACCATCAGACTTCTCTTTTACCTTCTTTATGCTGAAAAAGCAGTTTTTTGTACCTGCTTTGGGAACTTTGGAAAGGTATGGATTCAGTTAAGCTGCTAGTGAGAAGCAGGAACAAATTCCTGCCGTCCCCACAACAAGGAGCTCTAGGTCAGAGCAGAGGCAGACTGCAAAGAAAATTTCTAGCACATTATTTTTTATGTTGTGTTTAAAACAGCAATATTATTTCCTCTCTTGCTTCAAACTTGCTGAGGAAACAGTGAGAAAAAGAGTATGAAAAAAACCCCACCAACCCCCCAAAGTTCTAACAAGGGAAAGCCATCCTTGATAGATAAATTTACAGACAAACTAAATCAAGAGCAAAGGTACCTAGAAGGGAACTTAGGCATGTTTTCCGCAATTAAAGCTAAAGGCAAGAGCAGAAAATACAAACAGAAGAAATGAGCATTTTTTGAATGCAAATATTTTTTCATCACCCATATTCTGAGACAAATTAATAGACACTTGGTTTCTACTTCATTGCAATGCTGAGTTAATCAACTGCACCTAAGTCACCTTCAGCAATTCAGAGTACACAGATCAGGAGAGAGACACTTGTTCTCCCTCCTCTTGGAACTGTGCACTGTAAATAGGAAATGCAGATGCAGAGGGAAATCATGGCAGTGATTAAATGTGTAAGTTCCACACTTTGCAGTAGGGAGCTGTTGATGTAAATGGTGTTGGGAGCAACACAGGATTTCCTATCCAAAAGGCTCCGCGCAGATGTCCGTGTATGAAGTTAAACCAGAACAGGTTCTGCACTGCCTGTTCGCAGTGTAAGGTTAGGAACATCCACTGAACAAGCCAGCATCAAGAATAACACGGATATGGAAGCATTAACATTCCTGAGAATCCAATTTACAGCTATCTTAAAGCCATTTTCTTTTAACAGAGCAGTCCAAGGGGCCTTTAACTTAAACAAAGCCCTGTATCTCAGACACTATTTCAGCTCATGCATCTGTACAATAATAAATACTTAATTACCTCCAGGGTTGTTTTGGGGCCTAATTAATAATGTGAGTAAAGTGCTCTGAGATCCCTTGAATGAAAGATAGCAGAGAAAGGCAAAGTACAAAATATGTTGTGTGAAACATAATATTGCAGAAACCAGAATAAAGCAAAGCCAAGGATGCCAAACCAGCCATGACTTCCTTGCCAGTTTTCATATCCTGTTGCCTTCTCCACTGTGTTCCCCTGTTAACTCAGACTTACATGGCTGGACAACCATGTCTCACATGGTTGGACGTTGTCACCTCAGCGGACAGAGCAGCAGAGGTGTGGCCAAGCCTGCAAGCATTGCATGGGAAGCTCACCCTTCAGCATTGCACAAGGCGTTGGTGTTGTTGCTCTGCATGTTGTCACATACTCGTGCACACAGTCTGCAAGTGAAAGAGCCCAGTGCCCTGGGCTGACACCGGCCTTGGCACTCCTGCTGCACGCAGAGGAGAGATGTGTTCTCTCTCCACTGCAATCTGTTGCAGGGGAAGTGCCCTCCCTAACCTTTAGCAAGGGCAGAAAGTCTCCCTTTCATATCCAAGTATGGTTTGCTTCCCCATCCCTCAGTTTCTTTGCTGCTGTTCTCATAATTTGAATTAGTAACTATTTTTATGACCTCTTTTCTCATAAATGTAGCAACCTTAAGATACTTTCCAAACATTCATAAAATTAAAAGATGATTCAATTTTAAGAAACAAGCTATATCACAGGAATATAGGAAGACAGACAATTCAGGATCACTCAGGTCAGGATGACTATCAATCTAGCAATCCATCCATCAAAAAATTACAGCTCCATAGAAGACTGAATAGTAAATTAGAAAAAGAAAACCAACAACAACAAAACCAACAAAAAAATTCCCCACCTTTTCTTTTGCATTTTAATAAATGTACCTATCTTATAGTCTTATGTATATAAAACCAGTCCCAGTTATAAATGATCCCTATCAGCTCCTGTGACAAAGTACATCACTGTGATTCAGCAGAGGTGAAGGGAACAGGGAGTACCAGGCAAGAGACTGTGCAGAGAGGTTTTACATCACACTGCTAAGGTCAGCCCCGCCGGGTGCTGTTCTGGCAGCGCTGATGCCATGTCTACATGGGGAAAGATAAGCAGGAAAGCAAACCTGAATTAATTAAAGAGGGTAATTTTAAAGTATCTTCAATATAGCCTGGAGTTCACGTGGATCCTGTGATATTTATCCAGAAATAAAGCTTTAGTTTAAGTAAAGTGAAATGAATTTAATTAAAGGTAATTTGTTTCTGTTGAAAATATCATAGAAAGGGATACTTAAATATATGAATATTGCAGTAAATTAATTTGGCTTAATTTTGCATATGTGCCCCTGTCTAGACATGGTTTTAACTTACACCCTGGTAGTAAACTTGTAGAAGAAAACATCTTTTAAAATTTTTCTATGTATTTCTTTACCTTCGAATAACACCAGGAAAAGACAGAAGTACAGTCATGTTCAATGACCATTGGGTAGGACAGATTTTTAAGAGGCCTGTAATTTTGTAGGTGAAATTATCTGTTGCCAATTGTATTAAAGTAAATCAACATTTTGACTCTTCAACTAAGTGTGGATTTAACTAACCAGAAAAAAACACAGCTGCCCAGACAGTAAAACCAGAGCCACTGAAAAAGGCAGCTTGTTAGTGTCCTCTGTATATCAGCATGACTGCAGCACTTCTGCTAAACAAGGTGCTCCTCTATGAGAATGGACAGAACTCACCAGCCATCAACAGCGCTGCACATCATGAGATAAGGTTGTGTTAAAGATCTCACACTGGGCTGCTGCTTAAATTGTGTGGGCTTGACCACTTCATGGCTTTGTGACCCTTTCTGTAAGGCAAATCTGCTTTCTTGCCAATAAGTATTTATTTGTAGTGGTATAAAATAAGGAAGGAGCACGGCAGGGTGAAGGGTGAGAAGGGTGGAGGAGCAGGACTTGCAGGGGGCACACCCAGGAACCCCATTGGGAGCAAAGGCTGCTCCCAGACTGATGGTGCCACACATTTAGGACCAGCCTCAGCTAAATACACTTTTTGGAAAGTGACACAATACAGAGAAACTTTTTGGAGACATTCCCAAGCTTTGAAGAAAGTGCTTCACAGTGCAGAGTAGATGCAGGATACTTTAAGAAGCACTGATGAAGTGTTTAGCTTTGCTAGCCTTAAAAGATGGAGCATTCTTAAGTTTTAGCCTATGGGCTGAGTAGAAAAGCTTTTCTCTTGCCAGCAGTCTGAGCCCATGCTTCGTGAGGTTCACTGGGCAGTTTATATATTCATAGTGAATGATCTTTTAAAAAGAAAGAACTCTCATATTCTCATTTACATTGATTTGAATGAGAAATAAATGTATCATGAAGTAAATGCAGAACTCTGGACAAGTGTGTGGAATATAATTTCTTTTCTTTTATTACAACAAAAATGTTTGAGACACATATGGTGCTAGGGGACTGAATCATAATGTAATATACTGTATGTCAGCTAGACAACCAAAAAGAAAAACGGAAGGAAAGGAATAAAGAGAATGATCCTTGTGGAAGCAAGGTCATTATGTATGATCAATGTCCATTTGGATAACTCACAGATGCCCCAGTGCTCGGATGAATTCTTCTGAGTGGTTTAAAAGACACTTGAAAATCGATACCTGAACACTCTGTTAAGTGCTTAAGTGGATGTAAGGAGTGTGCATGCTGTTCTCAAGCATTTGACACGGTAAACAGGCAAAAATTTGCTTCACTAATGTCACCAGGAAGTGGTGGACAGTAATTTCACATATAGTTTCTCTTTGTTATTGAGCAGAAATGATTAAACCTGGAAAATCTGAGATCAAGAAATGGCACAGGACTACATCACCTGCTACAGAGGGTATTAAATTATTGAGCAGTGGAGTTGTCAGAGAGGTTTTGTGTTAACTGCAAGGGAGCCATGCTATTACTATTTTGTGGAATATTTTGAGTAAAACTGCTCTGTGTATTTATTTACCTTAGGCTATTTCTGCCACCACAACTCCAGTGATATGAATTTTCTTTTCATCAGAAAAACAAAGCAAACTCACAACATGGCAATTTTTGGCAACCGTAACCAACTACAAGAGAAGCTTTTCTTGTCACATTTCCAGGTCTTTCCATAGCATTATCTGTATAGCAGATGATAACAGCATGTGCCACATTCAGCTGCATCATACAAACAAAAGTACATACAATAGGAACTGTATGCTGAAATTTTCAGTGGAAAGCTCTTTCTATTCATTTAGGCTGTGATAAAAAAGCTGCTTGCATTTTCAGCTTCACAGAGGTGTAACTGTAATATCTGTAGAGATCTGACCTAAATTTATAGTGTGGATCATTACCTGTAACATACCTCTTAGGCACCATTGATTCTTGCTGCAGCAAGACTCTCTTTAACTCTATTTGTTACATTGTAAACGTTAAACAAATTGAAATGGAATTCCCAAATTATTTCTTTTGGTAACAGAGAAACAAGTATTTCTGCCAGTCAGTGCGCAGGCTCGGAGTTTAGCTTGGCTGTATTATTCCTTGAAGAAATGTAATTCAGATATGATGAAGAAGAATTCTCTCTTGCAGTTGTAATTCAGATATGAATGTGCTTAGATATGGATGAAGGTGAGGGTTTCACTGCCCATCACCCAGCCCTGCATAGTGAAATTATTGTGGTATTTCAGGTGCTGCTGACATAGACGAAGGAGAAAAAACTAAAAATCCTAGACGTTATACTCCCAGAAAAACTCACAGCTGTAGTATTATAAACACTTACAAAAAATAAATTCAACATCATCTTCTTAGGATGACTGTTTCATTCCACATAAACAAAAATGAAGAAGTCTCATCTATCATACAAAGAGACACCAAAAGGAGCTGATTCCATGCAAGGTTAACTAAGGGGGCTTGTAGATTCTGTGGGCATTAAGCACATGAAAGTGAGCTTGTGCAAATGTTTACTGTACAAAAATCAACTGACAAACTAATGCAAAAGATTGCCAAGAGCACAGAAGGGCTGTCAGCATCGGGTTGTATATCATGAGCTCTTCCATATTTCAGTATGAAGTTTCATCATATTTCTCCCCTCCATTTTTTGTAGGCTATTGTAGATGTTCCCTAGAGGTGTCAAACAGAGCTCCACTCCACTGCAAGCTTCCATGTATATAGTATGCCACTTCTGCCATATGATTAATGTTCGAAATCCTAAAAGTAAATGCATTTCTCTACTTCAAATTCTATAGCAGGAGATAATATTTTAAAGGATGGCAGTCCTAGTTGTTCGCAGTTACTAAATGCATTGATCTTTTTATTTAAGGAAGGATTGAAATTTAATAATGGTGCATAGTGGGAACTAAGATTTATTTACCTTGTTAGAAATGATTTATGAAAGTCTTGTTATGGGAGAGAAACTGACTGCAGCTGAAGGTGAATTATTGTTCACAGTTTAACCACATAACATCTTAAGCACATGTTAAAATATAAATGACAGCTTTAAGGTTCTGATGGAAGGAAACATAGTTGAGGTTGTCAAATCAGCTGGGAATATGTCAGTATTTTAAGTCTCTCCTGAAGCACAGACTAAAGCAAAACTTTTCTTTAGCACTAATTCAATGACTGTTCTTCCTATTCTCCATCTGTTATAACATGGAAAACTTCTCTTCTAAGTTTCTAACCAGGACTTTAGGACAGATATATTTAGATGAAATATTTTAAAAGAATTCTAGATCCATGGTCACTGGAGCAAGCTAGCACTTGGGGAGTGCTGAAATTCAGACCTGAGAAGATTATTTCTGGGGCTACCTGCTATACACCTCGAAGAGTAAAGACAGTTCTGTTACCATTTCATATTAATTGAAGACTGAGACAGGAGAAACTCATGAAACTGGAACACAAACAGAGAACCATGTCAAAGGTAGCAGGTATCCAAGAACATCCCAAGCACCAGCAGCTCCCAAGCCTGGCAATTTGTACCTCTGGGAAGCGAGCAATAGGGCTGCCAGTGAGGTGAGGTGACAAAGAGGACTCTCCAAGAGCCAGAGCAGATCACAGTGGGACAACTGTGGGCTGTTATGGGCTGTTATGCAACAGGAGAGGAGAGTGGTGCAATGCAGACACTGCTGAGCAAGGCATTAATCTGGGAACTTACAGTCCCAGGGATTTCACTTGTTTCCTGGCACTTGCTGATAGAACTTCGTGTTGCTTCCTGATTAATTAAGGTGTTAAATAATTAATTAACTTTCCATGTAATTATTATTACCTTATAATAGTATCTCATCTATGCTTTTGCATGAGAACAGGTATGGCAGAAAGAATCCTCATTCTTGCCATTTACAGCTGAAAACAGCACTGCTCATCCTCCTGATGAGCACACAGCAATCACAGCTGTCGAGAGCAGCTTGATGCCATCCATTATCACTCTTGGAAGGAATGTTCCCACCTGCCTTTTCCTTCCTTTCAATGGGAAATGGGAACTTATTGCAACACAGTGTTTCCTAGCAATGTGCTAGGTAAAGCAAGGCTCCACATAGCATATGAGCCTTTGCTTCTGCTCTTTTACTTCCAGAAGTTGTTTTCAGGTGCTGAAGAAAGGTAGAGAGGTGAGCAAAGCTGTTGTCATTATTGTTCAATGACTTGGAAAGGACAGCAGAGGGAGTTTTGTCATCTTAAGGTGTACTCGTGCTATCTGTCCTTCTGCTGATATGTGTTTTAGATTAGCTGCTTGCAAGGGTGAAGAAATTCTTAACCGAATATTTTTTTCAAGGGATATAAGTATTAAGAGATGTAGGTGCTGGAACATAGAAAGAAAAAAAAGATCCAGATAAGCCTCTGTAATGTATGTGAAGTTTGTAAGTCAAGAGCACAGATTGTGTTTTGAATAATGCATTTTGTGTAGAAAGTGCTCTAAATAACTCGGCAGAGAACACAGTGTGTAGGTAAGACAAGCAATTTTACCAATTAAGCTATGGTCTACCTAAAGATGAGAGTCATTATTTACAGCTGAGATTGAACAGTGGTAATATTTCTGAAACAACAACTTTAAAGGGGACTGGAAGAATCCTACTTCCTTTAGTGCATGTAAAAAGTAGATCAGCCTTGGTTATGAAATAAACAATAGGCCAAAATAGTCTAACCTAGATAAATACAATGTGTTCACATCCAAGGATCCTTCTGTGTGAGTGGCCTAATTACATTTTATGAATCCCAGGGAAATCAAACGGTAGCTGCACTCAGCCTCTTTGAAAGTTTTATCATTTTTATTTAGGGTGCCTAAGATGATATTTCTACACTATGAAGAGAACTTCAGGATTGGCATCTGCAGGGAGTAGGGCCAGGCCAAGCAATAGTGACAGAGCTAGGACAGGACTTCAGAAAGACACTATTTCTGTCCTCTTGTGACTGCAAAGGTGTGATTTGGAAATCAAAGAAATCTACTTTTATTGCTAAATATAGGCCCAGCAGAAAAGAAAGCGTAGAGAGATGGAGTCTCAGGTATTTATTAACTTAAGTGATAATCAGAAGGGGTAAACATGCTCTGGCAGAGTTTAGCCAAAGTGCAAGGGAATGGCAAGACAGAACTGCTAGGCAGAACCCAGGAATTTTTAATGAGACAGAGAGAGTGGGGGGGTCTGCCTCTTATCACTTCAGATGGAGAAGAAACAGTGCTGAAGAGAGCCAGAGATATTTTAGCAGTCAGTACTAAGTATCTGCTGAGGTACTGGTTTAAAAAACATAACTTCATATTTAACTGTCATATAACTATGCACATAGCTGGGCACATGAATACTCCACACCAATGCTATTGACATGTTTTAAAATAGAGAAGATGCAGCATTGAACAATTAATATAAAACCCAAAATTATGAAATTAAATAATGAACTCACACTTTTCAAAGTGTATTTTTTATAATTTGCCAGACTTCTTTCCTTTCCTATTTTGTTTTCTTGTCAAAGCTAACTCAGTTTTGGAGATTTTTTGATTTTGATGCAAAACTCTTAAAGAACAAAAAATTCCAACCAAGTTCATAACCAGGATACCAGGAAGATAGATGAAATTCACCAAATACTGAGATGTAGAGATGTACAGTTTCAGAAAATATACACTATCATATGCCCAGACCACCTCTCATGGTTTGCACAGTGGTAAGAACTAGAAATAAACTAGTGAAAACAAACTGGTTGGTAATGCTTGAGAACACGCCCTGAGACTCCTCCTGAGCTATAATTATTGTTTTGAGATTGATCAATTTGAACTAGAGGCCCAGATATAGGAGTCCTTATTGTCTCATTGACCTTTTGTCCTATTCTGCCCATCCAGAATAGAAAATCCATGTAACCAAAAGGAGCAAGATTGTTTCTGCTGAGAAATTATTGCTTCTCCCTTCCTGTGGCTGTGGAGGAATACAGTGGAAGAAGAGGCATATCCACAGTGTCCCTGTGGCCTGTGGATTACAGACTGCCTCTCAAAAGATGTTGACAGAATCTTCAGGTTATAATTACTGTTGGGTTGCCAAGACACTGAAGGCTTCACTGGCAGTAGCAAACGTTTGTTTGCACTATCCTAAATTTCAGTAGCATTAAGAAAGTAATATTCTCAATATCAGAAAGGGGCTGAGTCCCTCCTTTGTTCAGATCCTTGTTTTATAGTGTATTTTTCTAACTATTTACTATTCATATGTTCATAGCTACCTTATTAAAACATGCCTCTCTGTTAAAGAGGAGTACAGGAATTTTTTGTACAGCAAATATCTTATCACAGAATCATGGAATAGTTTGGGCTGGGACCCTCCAAGTTGCAAGTCCCCTGCTGTGGGGGATCTTTCATTCTTGGTGGAGGAACAGTGGTGAAATACAAAAAATGTATTCCAGTGGAATTTACTTAAACACTGGTTGAATGGAAGATGTAAATCCTTTTAGCCAGCTCACAATTTAAGAGACTTCAAAAGGTAGTCTTTGAAGTTCAGAAAAGACCTTTGAAGTAGCTGCATATGCAAAAAAGAAATTAGTGTATAGCACAAAGTACTGAACTTCATTAAGTGCTTTTGTCAATTAGAAAATACAGCAGATTTTGCATAGCAAAAGAAGAAAATTAGGGCATCCTTCTAACAAAGGCCTTGGCTATGTCCTGACAGAGGCTCTGAAGTTACCTAAAGGCTACAAACTACCAGACAGCCCCGTGGGGGATACACAGACTGGACACACCTCTTCCCTTTGGAGATGGCAGTAGCTCTCAGATGCAAATAACAATTTGTGTTCTTAGGAGTGTGGGATGTGCTCCTGCCCAAGGGACAGAGCTGCAGCTTCACAGTGCTCTGTGTGGTTCCCTTTTCTGCATTTGCTTAGATCAGGGCAGCATCTGCAGCATCTGAAACAAACACTGAGCCATGAACTGTATCTGTGGCCATGCTCTGATAAACCTGGAAGCCTGAGCTGATTTCACTTTTGTTAACTCCCTCTTTAGGGAGTAGAGGTACCTGGAGGTGCATTATGTTTTGCATTTCATTAAACACATCTTTTCTCTCTTTTGTAAATAAACACCAGTAGGCTCAAAAGGCCCCTTATCCTTTAGGTTCCAACAAATGGGTTGGTGAAGGAGTGCTGGTCACAGCTGAGATAGAAACTGCCCCCTGCCACGTACAGATACAGGGACAGCAGGAGTGAATGTCTCAAGGAGCAATGGTAGGGACAGCTGCTGGAATAGGTCTGTGCACGAACATGTTCTATCTGCTCATCCCGGTCAGCAAAGTCACTGCCAGCTCTCAGTGCGGAGGGAGGGACATCACCCTGCCTGCCAGGGGCTAGATGGAAGCCCAAGCCCCAGTAAATCCTCTTGCAGTGAGCTTTACATCCCTTACAGAGGGCACCTGACAGTCCTTGCTCTTCTCACGCCTTCAGTCATAACTCTGGGGGAAGAGGCAGAACAACCTTCCTTCAGGAAACGTTTAAAACAGAACCCAATTTACATCTACAGTTTCTGTCTATAACTCATTGGTAGCTGTGAATAGACGAGTAGCTGGTGAATGTGTTATGTTGAACTGGAAAACTTTCCCAACCTGGTGTTTCTGTCTACTTGATCAAAGCACTGAGGTTTCATGTTTGGGCTGCTTTGGTCTGCTGGTTTTACAGCTTCTAATCCTTTCTCCCTTAAGACAGAGTAACTAAACAAGCCACGTTTTTTGAGGAAACTGCTTCTATCAAAAAAGAGAGATAAGAATGCTGTTATTGTTGATGTCTACATTGTATTCCTGTAGCACCTACATAGTAATGGTCAGGAGCTGTCACAGGGAATATCCCCCAGGCATAAGAAAGAGGCAACAGATGGATTTAGGAGACAAATGGGGAGTCAAATATCACAGTGAGAAAATATTTGGTAAAAAGAAGAGGTCAAAGCATACCAGCTACATAATCACTCAAAATTTTCTGTCATCATATGGGCAAATAGCTTCAGGAAGGGATATGAACGCGGACAACCATTAGCTCTGTGAATGCCAATAGGAAGGTCATGTTAAGCATGAAGATCTGTGTTTGAAAACATAACCAAGCTGATGTCACTGGAACAGGAGAGGTTGGGAGCTGATGTATTAAGAACATCAGCGCTGACAGGTTAGACAAGGATACAGTATAAAAATTATGTGATACATGTTGGAACATTTTAAGGTTTTCCCAGGTGGGATCCCTTGATAAATAAAGAAAAAAGTGAGAAATATCAGCTCTAAAAGGGGGGAAAACAACATAGACAGGAATAATACCTTGTTCTAGCACTGAAATAGGGAAAATGCCCCTGATAAAATGAATACAGATACTTCAAATTATTGTCTTGCCCAGATAAGAATATCTTCTAGAGGGTAGCCAATATCTATGGAACACTTGTTTTGTCTGTCATAATACTTTAATCTACAGCTAGGAATAGAATTGGCAGCCTGAAAGGAAACAATAAAACAAATGGTGTATTTTTATGGTATTTTAGTTCAGACAAGAGCAAAAGGCACTAAATGCTCACACAATAAAAAATGATGCCAACAATTTCGAACTGATGACTTGGATTAGTCCTTGCAGATTTGACTCCATGACAGAACCAGAATTTGGAAAGGTCAGATACAGAGGTCTAAAAATCTGAAGCTGGAAACTGAGATGGCAGAGGGTCCTCTCATCATAGGCACATCTTCCTTCCTGCCAGTTAGAGATGAAACCCCAAACTCGTGAAAGCATCAAGCTATGAGGTAGTGCAACAGCCAGCAGAGGCTTTTAAGCAATTGCCTACCACATAAGCCTTAACACCACCCACAATTACACACTGTCTTATAAACCTAAATAAAGATCAGATAAATAAGATATTGGAAGGTAAAAAAAAAAAAAAGAATTGCTATCAATTTTTTAATCTTTCAACACTTTTACATCTAGAAGGAATACACATGTAAACTTAGACAGTATAGTTTCATGGATAGTTTTGTAGAAAATAGGAAGCTAGCCTGCCCAATAAAAAGGGGATTTGGCTATGACTTACATAAATTTAGATTTATAGGGCCAGAATTTCAGTTAATGTAAACAATTTCACCTTTGATGACTTCATACATCTTATGCTCCTTTGCCAATGGAGCAAAAATGAGTTACACTTGCTGAAGATCTCACCTGCACTGTTCCAAACTATTTGGAGGAGTCAGAAGTGTAAATGCTCAGCATTTAAATTTGCCCAATGGCGACAAATGGGTATTTAGATCTTTCCAGGCACTTGGATCACAGAGAACATCATTTGAAGGACATGGATGATATGTTTTCAGTAATTGCCATCTAATTTCAATCTGTCTCTCTCCATTTAGTTCGTTTTTATTGCTTCCTCCTCCTCCTGTCAATCCCACCCTCAGCCTCAGGGACATTTATATTTCTCTCCTTGGCTGGGCCCCTTTAATAAGGCCATGCCTTGTTATTTTATTACTCCCTAGGTGGTCCCCTTTGTTGGGGAGCATTTACTCTGCAAATTTGACTGCATCTTCCAAAGCAGACATATGAAAGTCTTTGGGCAGGATTTGTTATGAAGGAGATTAAAAGGCACAGTTGGATTGACCATCAGCTGACTGTCTGAAAAGCAGCCATTTCTGATGTCATTCAGTGGCAACCAGAAAGGATTTTCTGTGCAAAAATCTCCATTTTCATCCTGTGGATTTTTATAAGCTTTTGCTTGTAGATGTCTCGATTCTTGAGATATATCAGGTGTAGCAGTTCATATTATTCAACATTTGGAATATTATAAATCAAGCCCTACTTGCATTTAAGTTATGGCAGATATGTCACTGACTTTAATAACTGCAATATCAGACCCTGGAATATTATTTTTGGTCAACCTTCATGCACTTTTTTGTGAAGGTACACAATGCATAACTGTTTCACTGAAATTGCTTTATGTTTTATGCAGTCAAATTACTATCTATGCTCAGTGTCTCCAATTTTCAAGTCAGCTATGTCTACTTTCTGACTTTCTAAGCTTGCTGAATCATTGCAATGCCTAAGTCAATGCCTGGCATTACTGTATTATATTGTCAGGCGTGATAAAAGAAAAATAATGCCATTTACCATAAACATAGATTTTTAAATCTATCATATACAAGCAATGATTATGCATTCTTAGTAATATTGCTTTAGACAAGAAATAATCACAAAAAGATTTCCTGATTCTTATAAAACTGTGTAAACTCAAACTAAATAATTGATACATTTGTAGGCACCAATCTCCCATTTATCTTTCCACATCTTAGACAGGAGCATTCGAGATCCCACGTGCTTTATGAGGAAGTGAGTGTGACTTGGTATCCTGGGGCATACCTTTTCCAGCTCTTATAGAGCTAGGCATGTTTAAGGTCAGTCACAGTCCTAAAGGTGACTGCTGAATGTAGTGAGGGAAGGGAGCGTGACTTCTCTACAAACCCAAAAAATTAATGAGATTATTTTACACAGTTGTCATACCTAAAATATGGCATTTCCTTTGGACAGGACAGAAAAACCAGTCCTTAGAAGAGGAAAGGGAAACATAAAAAAAACTTACTATGCACTAGATGGTTCCAATGTCTTCAATTCCTTCCTGTTCAACTTTGATTTCAACCCCTTATTACGTTTTTGAATTTTGTCTGTTCAGACTGATATACAAATCTGGTATAAATCAAGCCAGTTCTCTAATTCATGTCATGACAACTCTTGTAGAATTTAAAAATTCCACTGAAGAAATATATAAATCCCTTTTAAAGAAAGAGACACAGGCAAAACTACTTGCATCCTAAGGGAAGTCTAATATGGGAGAGAGATATTACTGTGTTTTAGGAGGAACCCTGGCTAATGTCAAATATCCCAGCCCCATTTGTATCACTCAGCCCTATTTCCCCAGCCATCAGTGCTGTTGATCTGGACAGTCTGTGCCAAAGCCTCTGCCACAGCCCTGCTGTGCCAGCCTAGCAGGAGTCACTGTCCTCCCAACAGCTCCCTCAGACTTCTCCCACCCCATTTCTCCTGCCAACCTTCAACAGTCTGCTGCAGTTCTCAAGCATTATGTATGACACAAGAGGGGTGAAAAGAACCTATGTAATGAGATTCCTCAGGAATAAGATAAAAAGATTTTCTTTCCTCCCAGCAGTCAGATAGCTTAAACTGAGGCTTATGGGTACAACAGAGCACTGAATGAGTTAAAAGTTTCCTTCCTGCACGCCCAGATTCTCTGCTGTTGAATTAGCAGATGTATTTACACACCCTCACCTGAAAAGCTGAATGAATTGTTAGCACTAGGAAAACACAGAAAACACAACTTGTGGTTGTGTGATTAAATATCATCTTATAATGCATTCAATGATGTAACTAGATAAAGGGTACTTCTACATTTCTGCATGCTTGGTTTTTCAACCTTAATCATCTTTTAACATCTTTGCCTATAGTCTTTTCTGAAGCAAAATTGTCCTATTGAGAGATAATTGTCAAAGTGAGGATGGTGGTATAAACATTTATAAGGTAAGCTTATAGGACTGTGTCCTATACTTGCCAGTCACAGTCAGTGCATCCCTATTATGCCTAAATCAGGTTGATATTTACGCTATTCCTTAATTGCTCTTGCCTTTCCACCAATAGACAACCAATTATTATGAACCAGGAGAATGTTTTCAGCCTCATGCTTCTAAGAAGTATTTCTAAGAAAGACATTTAGTCACAGCCTTGTGTGCAGCCCCGAGTGATGGTTGTAGCAGAAACCCTGAGCACGCTTCTCAGACTTTGACTAATTGCTGACTGCTGACTGCTCACTTTGTGATGCCGGAGCTGAGCTACAAACACACACAGCTCTGCAGGGATATGAATCAGAGCAGGAGCAATTAGTTAAAACAAAATAATCAGAAGTGGTTAAAAATAAAACACATGATATTTTTTGAACTTAATTGTCCAAAATTATGTATCTTCAATCTTTGCCCTGTATTTAGTCACTCGTAGAATGAAACATGCACCAATTTTCTTTGTGATAATAGGCACTTGTGTCTAGAGTCTTGATTTGCATGTGTTAGTTAAGGTTTGTATGTAGAAAATAGAAAAATATCATGTGAACATTTGGGGTACAGACTGTGATTTTTAGCTACCATTACGATTATAAATTACTGAAGTTGAACATAAGATGTGATAAAGAGCACAAAAATAAACACCAAAATATCCATGGAAAAAAATTCATCTCTATTGGAAAAGAGAGAGGATAAGGACACAAGGAATCCATGTGACATCTCACTACAGGATCACAAAGAAAACAGAACTCTTCATTAACAACGTTAAAGCCTGTTTAAAGTGGCAGCTGAACCTTTGCTGCTACACAGAAACCCAATAATATTAACATGGCCCCAACAGACATTTGATCTCTGTAGTTCAGGGAAACCCTGTCGGAGTAATAAGGTGCAGTGAGGCTGCCCGAGGGCAGGGCAGAGGATTGGGCTGGAGGAGTGAACCGCAGCAAGGACACGGGGGAAACCCTGCACTGCAGCCAAGGCTCCTGGAGAGCTGTGCTGGGAGGATCTGGGGGCGCTGGGAGGATGTGGGGGCGCTGGGAGGATGTGGGGGCGCTGGGAGGATGTGGG
>WEKY01022405.1:524346-597713 GCA_013390045.1 Picathartes gymnocephalus
AGGATGTGGGAGCGCTGGGAGGATGTGGGGGTCCGGGGAGGATGTGGGGGCACTGGGGACAGGAGGCAGAGTGGGAGCAGCAGGCAGGGCCCTGTGCCCAGGCCCTACGGGCTGGGTGTCACCAGTGGGGCCAGAGCAGGCACTTTGTCCTTGGCTCGGCGCTTGGCAGCCCCCAACAGCCCCCACCCAATGTACCAAACACTGCACTATGGCAAACAAGTCTGCTACTCCCAGAACAAAAAAAAGAAAAAAGGAAAACAAACCAGAAATCTTGAAAGCTGCAAAATATGAAAGTGTTATTTGAGACACGAACATTAATCCCTCAAGGTATTTTCCTGCTTCATCCTCCTTTCCCCTACTTTTCCTCAGACTTTCAGATGCATTATGAAAAGGATGAAAAAAATCTTAAAAGTTCTATTTTAGACTGAAAACTCTTTTCTTTCTCACTGCCCCAGGACATATTTGATTCCAATAAACTACATGAAAAATCTATTTGGGATTTTCTGATATTCTCTCTGTCCTGACCTATTATTATATCCTCTTTCAACACTTTGTGAGGACAGCAATGTAATAAGTGAATATTTGGAGGCTCCCTGCATACATGGAGCTCAGATGCAGCTGCTAACCAGCAAAAATCAGGTTGTTGCTTACAGCAAGGGATGAAGGTTTTTTGGTTTGTTTTTTTGTTTAGTTACATAAGGAGTATTCGTACAAGGATAAAAATTGTTTAACAAACATCAAGACTTCAAGATCTATAGACTGAGATCTTGTCTGATTGGGGGGCAGAACAGAGGCAGCCAGAACTTCTCAACTTTTTAAACTGGAAATTGGCAAATAAACCCATTATTTGGATTCTCATCCCAAGGCTTGCTCTAAGGTCTTGTCAGAGAATCTTGTTGTTAATTCTTTGGGGGTTTCTCCTCACAGTATTATTCCCACAGTTCCTCTTCCCAGCTGAAGGTCAGGAGTTTTGTTATCTTCCAAAAGTGTTTGTCCTCAAACAAATACTCCTTGCCACCATCTCCAGTTATCATGAATAAAGATAAATGAAGCTGGCATGAGAGTGTAAGGAAGGACAAAAGTAATAAATAATAAAGCAGAAAATAAATATATTTAAGCACTGCAGTATGCAATAGGTTGAGGAGGATTTATTGCATTTTCTTAAAAGATATGCAGGTTTCTGAAAATAGCTAGGTGGCTACTGTCAATGCATTTTTCTATGCATTTCCAAATTACAAAATACAAATTTTGTGTCACTTAATACAAAAAGTTAAAATTCCTATTTAAATATGTCATTTGTTTATTGAAATTGACTTTTTTAGCTCATTCTGTTCTTTGAAGTCTTCAAAATTAAAAAAAGAAAAGTGAAAAAAAGATATTTATTCTCCAAAGGTCAACATTTGGAACAAAAGTGCTTTTCATACAGATAAAACTGCTTTGCTGCATTTAGTTCTCCTGGCTATGTGCAGGTCTGTCTGTGGCTCCTGCACTTCATTTCTCAGTGACAGAGTTCTGCAGAAGGTCCATTCAAATCTCTCCACAGGAAATTCCCTGACCACACTAGAGCACCACAGGAATTCTATGCACAAGGGTTTTAAAGTTCAAATTTTTTTATGGCTGTGCTTTGCAATTTAAGATTTTTTTTTTAGATCTATTGGAAGCTTTTGTAAGGCTAAAAGTTAAGGAATCGTCATTAACATCTTTATTATAGAACAGCTCATTCAGTTCCTGTCATATATATATATATGTATATAAATGTATAATATGTATTACATAAACATGTGTACACACCTATTCACACAAATCCTTTCTAGAATTACTTCTGGGGAAATAACAGATCTCTTTAAGTTTTAACCCCTTTCAATTTCCTGTGCATTTTCATAGGCATTTGAAATATTCCATTTTTTAAAAACCTTCTTTGAACTCACTCAAGGGGATTAGCTCTTTAAATTGAAATCACGCATTAGGTGCATGTGAATTCATCAGCAATGAAGGGAGTAACTTTCAAAGGATTCCTTTCTACAGAAACCAGGAAATTTTTCTTTTTTTTTAACTTCTTCATATCATTTTGCTCTTTTCAGCTCTTGCAAATACTCAGCTATGACTTTGCCTAGTCAGCACACCCCAGTGGGGCAAAAAAGTCTTTTGTAGAGAGACTTGACAATTTACTACACTGCACCAAGCCAAATTCCTGTTTGCAGAGGTGTTACATTTCTCCATGTAAGAATCCCACAATTTTGAAAATATGGCTATATACGTATACAGATTTTGGCCTATATTTTGAAGAAAACATTGTGGCTTAATGCACTTTGAAAACCCTCTTATTTCTGGATTTTGCACTGAAGATTAATGGGTTCAATTAAAAACTCAATTATTTTATTATAAGTATTCAATGCTCAGTATATTATCACTTGGAAAGTGAAATATTTCAGGTAAAGGGAGCCACAGAATGTGCAGACACCAACTGCTGAGAATTTAATTATTAACAGGCTTGATCTGTAACATGCACAATTCCAAAACCTTTTACCTTTCCCTCAAAACACCAAGTTTGGCTCTGAGAACAGAGCCCAAAGGCTATGTCCCAGTGCATTCCTTTTTTCCTCAACTGCCCACAGGGATTCACTGACCAGAGTGCAGGGGCTTTGCCTTCCAGGTACTTTCTCATCCATTCCACACTTTGGATTTCACTGTGGAGACCTGCAGGAGAGCAGTTTATCTAGACGGTGACATAACAGTCTATCCAGACTAGTCATACTAGTTTGTACTGATTTACATTAAAATGCGCATACGTATTTTAAATTACTTTTGACTAATCTCTCATGTCCTCAAATATTATTCTTATTTTTATTATTCATTTAGATATAAAACATTAATGGACTTTTATTCACAAAGTGGTTGTACTCAGAGCATGTCTTCTAGGTAAGGGATGACAGTAAGAAAAAAATATTATCTCTAATTTACTGAGCCTGACAGAGTTTACAGGTCAAATGAAGCACTTTTAAACTCAATTAGAGACAGAGGCTTTAGCATCCATGATTGCTGCTAAGCTATAAACTCAGGTAAGGACTGACTTTATTGCCAGCATTTCTGGGTAGCTGCTTCTAATTTAAACCCACTCTGGGTTCCCTGATCTTTCCTGAGCAGGACATTGGTGAGCTCACCCCAATATTTACTGAACCCTGTCTGAGCTGCTGAGCTTTCTGACCAGTGCTGGACCAGCTGAAGGTAAATCTCCCTCGCACAGCTTCCCAGCACTTTCCCAGCTGGAAGGAAAACCCAGGTGTAAGGCAGGCCCATCATGACCATGCCCAGGCTATTCCACTGTGTGTGGGCTCCTGAAACAATAGTGCACCAGGCAGGGTAGAAAATATGTGAATGCTCCCTCCAAAATCCCACAGGAGGAATGAAAACTTGCACAAGTCACAAAGCTCTTTGGAAAGACAAATATGAAAACGTTCCAAAAACCCCTTCAGGTCAAATGAAAAATTTACATTCAAAATACTGATCAAAGAAAAGGAATTTGTGTGGGGAGTTTGCCAGATAAACCAAACTGTTGAGAAAGATGACATGGCATTATTACCAAAGTTCCAATCCAAGTTGGAGCATAAGTAAAAATAATCTGACCTGCTTTTCTCTTAGCCCTTTTCTTGTAAACTTGCTGACCACTAAGAGGTTCCTGGTTTGAGAGAAAGCCCTGTTTTGACACTTCATCCTAGATTAATGTCACTTTGCCAGTCAGTCATATTGTTTCTATGACGTGCTGTGATAAAATGTGTTGGGAAGACATAAATTTTTAAAATAGAAGCAGACGTCTCCCAAAACTAGCCCCCTTCAAATTCTGAGGAATCCCGAATACCAAGTAACTTGACTTTTTCTGAGAGGGATGACTTACGCTGGCTTTGCTGCTATGGGATTTAGAAGACTTAAGTTTGATTTGTGGCAGATGCAGGTCCCTGCTATGGTTCAGTAGAAGTTATTTAATGCCCTCAGCCTCAGTGCCTCATCCAATGGAAGGGAACCCTCACTCAGGCAAGTTAGCAGCACTGAGATAAATGAGGATGCAAACCAAACAGCCTCCTGCCCTGATTTGGTAGCATTGCTTTTGACGTAAATAGACAAATATTTCAAAATCTGTTGTACAGGAGATAACTCTAAACTGTCTTGGTAAGGTCTTTTATGGGAGCAAATCGAACCTGTGCCATGGATAACATGCCTTAGTGTACTGGAGACATTGCAGTCAGTGCTCTGTGTCAGAATGGGACCTTGGATTAGAGATGAGGCTTTTTTCTGAAGTGGAAGCAGCGATCTACCTCCAGGATGATGGTGAAAGATCCATGATCCAAAAATAAACTGGATTTAAGGTAGAGGGGTAACAGCTATATAGCCATGAACAAGTAAGGGTTGAGTGCAAATACAGCAATATTTTATTAGCCAGATTAATGTTGTGAAGAGCAAGGTGAGTAAATGCTTTTCCACAGTGGAAAGATTCCATGGACATTGCTTTAAGGACAGCTGATGACAGGAATGCCACCACTCTCAGTGGATCCCTACTGATCAAAAATTCAAACAAGAAGGAAGTGCTGAAAAGTTACAACATTTAGGAAAAGAAAAAAAAAAAGACATTCAGGAAAAGTTGTGGTCCTGCTTAATTCAGGGACAGCAAATCCACTCATGCTTATAACAAGAGAAAATGTTTATAGAAGGAATGGATAAATAGGACTATATGCACAAATGGATAAAAGTAAAAGGGAAATTAAGAAATAATGGTGATGGACCCAATGACCTTTGCTGTTCCAGTATTTACAGTTATTATGTTCCTAAGTTGTGCAATTCTCTCATGGTTTTGGCTTGGATTCTATGAATAGAATCCAAGTGTTAAAGTAAATCAGGACTTGCACTATTTTTGGTTCTAAGCTAATAATTAAACTAACTAAAATAAACCCCCAGCATTCTGCATTCAAATCCTGCCCCCATGCTTGAATAATAGAATGAGATGCAAGCTGCCAAAAACAGAGATACTCAGACATGAAGCTGCTACTTTGTGCTAAAATCTTCCCCTGTCTGTATATACCTCAGCAGGAGGGTAAAGATGCAGCCCTGGTATTTATTTAAGAACAAAGTCAAGGTTTCAAAAATTAGTTAGACCTCAAAAAAATCCAAAGAATGGCACTAGATCAATATAAAATAAGAATTTTTTTAAAGCATATATTTTGCAGGGTTTTTTCCTATTTATATTTTTAATCTTTAGGATATACTTTCTGTAAAACTTGCAATCTCTTTGTGTAAGACCCAAACATCTGTGCAACTGATCCCTTCTCTTCCTTACTGCTCTTTAGGTGAGTTTCTTCTGGACAAGAGCTGAAATTCTGATATAAGTGCAATTTCACAAACTGAAGCTTTGGAGTTGAGATTTTTAAAGATATTTGGCACCTCAGTACAAAGCCCAACATGTAGTGTGATTTTCTGCTTCTCTGGGCACTTTGATACTTTTAAAAACCTGTCTCTGCTGCCTGTTTGCTCCTATCAGGGATGCCACAGCTACAGCGAAAAGACAAGGGCACGTCTGACCAAAGCAAGTAATTCCTGATACAAAAGAGTGAGCAGCACCAGGTGGTGTCTGCATTCAGCAGAAGGCTGAAATACTAGGACAGTAATCTGTCTTCTGAATTCCAGTCAGTCAATGTTGGAGGCAATCTGTGTTGGAGCCTGCTGTGAGGCTCTGCTGCCACAGCCAGGGTTGGGAACTCGTGCTAAAGGGCATCAGGGGCAGGACAGCACCTCTGGCACCACGTGGGGAAGGACCAAGTCACCATGCAGGATCAGGAGAGACTGGAAGGGACATCACTCAAATGGAAAGGAGAAATTTTAGTTGCAGACAAGACAGATGGGCAGGTACCTCTCCTGCTCAGCTTGCTGCCTCTCTCTGCTCCACACAATAGACAGCTGAAAACACTTTAGTACATACACTTTATCCCTGAATGGATCACTTATTATTCTTTCTTGACATTGGTTAATGCAGCAAAGTTACGTTCCTGGGACTAGGCTACATAACACAAAATTAATTTTAAATGACTTTTTATTAATTTTAAATAAACTTAATTAGTGATTTTAATCTGTATCATAGTTCAGCTCCTTCTTTATTTCAGCCTTGTAGAAAGCTGTAGGTTTCCCATTGCAGCATTCCCACCTCAAACATATGGCAAGGTGCCTGAGGCCAAGACTTTACTGGGGAAAGGATTAATTGTCAAAAGAGCTTTGAACAGTTACAAAATATGGGCTCTGCTGAGTCATGTGTAACACACAAACAACCTATTTTCTTTACTACAGTGTCTTTTTACTATTATTATATATTCTTCCTGCTACATAAAATTGTTTTGAAATCAATAGTGCGGAAGCTCATTCATTTCAATGGGAATGAGTAAAAGACTGAAAGAAGTCTGCAGAGTGATATCTGCTCATGGAAGGGTTGGAGGATCTTTCCATTGAAGGAAAATTATCCCACGAGATCCATCAGTACCACCATTAGGTTTTCAGGCCAAGTTCTTATTCTACAGTTTCCTTGATATATATTGATATATACATTCCCTATAACTGTAACACAGGTTCTCATTGAGTATCTCCAAAGGCTTTTCTTTAACACAACCAGCTGTTAATTGATATTTACTTTTTACTAGTTATTTGCAAATGGAGTTCTGATTCCTATAGAAGATCCCAGAGCTGATCTCCCACCATCTTTCTCCTTCCTATCAGCAAATACAGCACTTGCTAAAAGCACAGCAGATGCTTTGTCTGTAGAAATTGGATTAGTTAAGGGAATTGACAGTCTGGAGAATTTCCATGTTGACAGAGCTTTTTAGTTTCACATGAATGACAGGGTCTGTGGAACAGGGCTTGTGCACTTAGATGACTTGAGAGGAAGAGAGAAAATGGAACAAGCACTTCATATCTTCTGTTTCCATGCAGTTGAAAAGCATTTTGACTGTTTTCAGGACCTGTATGAGAACTCTTTTAGGCAGCAAGTTTAAAATGCAAACAATATGCTGTGTAGTGTTTATCACTATCACGCAGAATCCTTCTGAAAAGCAGAAAACTTTCCATTAATTTCAATTACAGCTTTCCATTTACTACCAATCATTTTGAAGGCCACTGTGCCAAGGTGTCTTGTACAGTCACAGAGGCTGGCAGTTACATAATGTTACACATTAAAACCATTTCATCAAATACACAGAGTCTTTCAGGTGACAGAAAGAGGCACAGATAGTCTGTGAGATAGACTGAAACAGCAATTCTGAAAGCACTATGCTCCTCTGAAGTATCACAATTCATTTTGCAGAGTTCTTTGGTGCTGCTGGAACACATGTTCCAAGACCTACCTCCACTGGTAACCATCTCACACAATATAATTCTTTATTGCTCTGATTTTAGCTCATCTAGAAGGCACAAAGCACTGCATTCATAGAATTCTGTGTTGAAATCAAGCAGTACATCAAAAAATGACTGTTTTAACATTTTTGTTAAAAGCTGAGTGCAAATTGCATCACAATGACAATCTGCAAAGAAATTTCAAGCCATCAAGACATATTCCAGCTATGATATTATTCTACTTCCACTGTCACAAGAAGTGCCATATAATATAATGCTATATTAACTGACTCCTTAGTGCAGCAGCATTTACAATGGGTGGCACTGTAAAAAAGAAAGGTTGTAAAATTTATACCATGGCATTTTCAAATTGACAGATGTGATGATTTAAAAGAACTGCTACAAATATTACAGCTGTCTAAAGATGTGCCAGTCAGGGAAACATTAATACTGGGAGATTGTTTATCTGGATAAAGCTTGACATTAACTTCTTCTGGCTGAAAAAAACAATATCTCTTGAGATGATTTTCTTCAAACCAGGATCCAGGCTTTCCAAACAGCTCAGCTTTTATCTAGACTTTCAAATACACTAACCAGATACCAAGGACTCATTGACGAAAATGTAGGTAGATAGCAAAACAAGACAAGATGCCTCCCGTCACAAGACCCTTTAGTCTACATTAGGAAAACTTAGGAACCAAGAACAGAAGTAAAGAGGATTGGACCTTTGTGAAAAAAATGTTTATAATGACATTGAAAACTTTCCTACTATTGACTTTTTTTCAACTCATATTGTTTCTTGGGTTCAGGTTGGATTCCAAAGCACAGTTTGGTATCGCAGATGAACTGCACTGTGCAGCTGCTAAAGACTCTGAGATCAAGATTAGGCCCTGATTTCTATTTTCCCAACAGCCAAAGAAAAAAAAAAGAAAGCAGTGAAGGTCAGCAAAAACTTATAATGTGTCATGAATGAGATTTTTCCATAATTTCTTAATTTTGCCAGCTCTGATTATAGAACAGCATGAGAGATGAAAGGAGAGGCAAGAGTTAAAAGAGGTAGCAGTTCTGCCAAGAACAGCAAGCCCACCCATGTTTGGGAAAAGTAGGGTAATATTCCAATTATAAACATTTATTTTCTAACTGAACATTACACTGAGCACGAGGGAGTTTAGCTCAGGTGCACACAGCAGTAATCTTATTCCTAAACTCACAACTACAGAAAATAACCGTGACCCATGACTGGACTTTGCAAGACATTCCTACCCATCTTTTCCTTACTTCTGTAGGACATCTCTGGATCACATATCAAAGCATGACATAAAAAAAACAGATGAAGCCTTTACCTTTAAGGTAAATATACCTAATATATTCTGCTGTTTTGTAGGAGTGCATTGGTAGTAACAGGTAAACAGCTGGGAATTATCAGTTCCTGCAAATACAGAATTCATCAAGATTTCAGCTTTGTTTTCCAGAATATTTCTCAGAACTCTGCACTGCTCTGTGTGAGAGACTTCCCAGGAAGAGCAGAGCTTTGAGAAGATGCTGATGTACTGAAGGAGTTTAGAAGCAAGAAATCAAAACATTACAATAACTGTAGCATAGTGGTTCCTGTGCAACAAATAAATAATTAAAATATTGAAGACAGCATTTTCCAAGACAGAGGAGCTGATCAGCTCCTTTTCTTTCCTTAGAGCTGGAAAAGATCCAAGAAAGAGCAAGTGTATTCCTTCCATATTCTATGCTGGAGCATCATATTTGAAATTCAGAGGGTGGGAAAGAGGAACGGATTTATTTGAGAAACTGGCATAGGAGAAAAATACTTTGGGGAAGTTCAGTGTCTTTCAGTACAATGACCACGTCACCCTTTAGAGCTTGATGACCAACATGTGATCAAATCTCCTTCTTTGTCCTCTGTCTCCCATTCAAATAAACAACCTCCTCCCCACCATAAAGCTTGGACAGAAGCTACCCTTGAGCTGCTGAGCTGCACGTAACTCCAAGATTTGTTCAGCCAAAACTTGAAAACCAGACCCCAAATTCCCAGAATCACAGAATGGGTCTGGTTGGAAGGACCACAGTGGATCATCTAGTCCCACCTCCTGCTCAAACAGGGGCAGGAAATAAGGTACATGAAAGTGTGACTTGAAATTACCAGATAATTTTAAAAGGAAAATGCTTGAAATATCAATGCAAGCATAATCTGCTCTGGGAAGTCAGTGATGTGATCGATTTCTGTTGCTATCTGATGATAAGATTTTATTTTCATAATTTACTATATTTATCCTATAGGACTTCTACAGGATTTAATATTATTTCTTCTTCAGCTACAGCAAGTGGTGGCAAAAGATTTATTTCAAAATACTCTTGTACCACTTAATCATTTTTGCAACACGAGCTGAGTTGGCCATGCCACTGAAACTCATAATGGAAAATTATCAGCAGAGTTTGTTGCATGTGGTGTCGTGACAGCTGAAGTTAAACCAGAACTGTCTGAGCTGGTCCTGGGGACTTTGAAATGAAGCTGGCCACCACAGGACATGGATATTTATGTCCTTTGAAGACTAGCTGGTATTGCTCTCTTGAATGTCTTCTACTCAAAAAAGGAAGCTTTTTCTGGGAGGAGATCAAAATGTTGCATGAAATGATGAACGGTTGAAATGATGGCATTTTTCCCAGACAGTGCGAGTGTTCATGTACTTGTCCAAGCAAAGGACAAATAAATTATTTCCAAAATCTATGTGAAAAACCCAGTCTGATCAGAAATCTCAGGATTCAGTTTTTCCTTTGTAAATGACACTTGTTAAAATAAGAAGCAAAGCTCTATTTTTCAAAATCTGAGTGACTGCTCTTAAAATGTTTAAAAAATGTGAAAAGGTGGAGGCAACACAGCTAATGAACCATGCAAAAGCATTTGACAGATCTCAGTTACTTACTGCTGTTCCTTTTGAAGAAAAAAAAGAGAGGTGTTGTCAGGACTCATATACTTGAATAATAGTGGTATTTGTATAGATTTCCTTTTGCATTTCTCAAGCTGTGTTTTATTTTTAAATCTAATGCTATAGAAAAATGATCAAATTTTCTGGGTTTATGTCAAATTAGGTACCATGGAGAAAAACACTGATTGGACATTACTTCATGTAAATAATGTGGCCAACTCATCCCATACACTGTGGAATTATGGCCTCATACTATTTATGTGACCTGAAAAATTACCCTCAGAATTGTGAGTCCAAGATTAGAGCTTTTAAGAGATTGTGTAAGTTTTCTTGAAATTTAAATACTATCAAAGGTAGCTGTTGAAAATATTTCTGAATAAGAACAGTGGGACAAAAGTAATATTTTGCTCAGATAGGGTTAAAGCAACAGTATGAGAAAACAAGTAGGAGTGTTCTTTGACAATATCGACCAGGGAAATGAACAACAAATATCACCTTTATAAAATGATTTGAAACTACGGTTTATAACACTTGGGATAGGAACAGTACAAGATCACTGTAATGGGCAAATGCTGCTGTTCAGCAATTACACAAAACATTTTTGTTCTTAGTTCTTTAGGATTTTAACTGAAACAGAAGTGTTTTTGTTGAACTGCATCGTGAACAAGAGAGGACTAAACTGCATGAAACACAAACATTCATTAAAACTTCATGGAAACACTGCAAAAAGCATAGCAAACATCCATAGAAAGATAGCAGCTGCACAAAAACTGTGAAGTCCACTAAATGTAAGTCCTGAGGTTTGTATGACTGATTCACCCCAAAACTTTGAGTCCAAGGATCACACATGAAGGGACTACATGGCATAATGTCCCTCTGAGAGTCTCTGAAGGAATTACAATAGATTTACTGGACCAATACACATGTCACAGTTACAGTTATTTAATTTCCCAAGTGAGCTTGAGCAGAGGGTTCTTATTTGAATAACACTGACAGCTTGGAACTCTAAAAGCTTAAGAGTTCTGCAGTGATTTACCTGGGAAACTAAGTTAAAGAGTGATTGCAATTTATAGTCAAAACAGTACTGCAACCAGTTCTGATAGATCCTGAAGGTGCATTACATTGTGCTTGGGGCTCAGATTTGGTAAAAAAAAAGGAAGTGTGCTCACAGGCCGATTCTTATTCAGGTCAGTGATTAGAATTACAGAGTAATTCAGGTTAGAATGACCTTGAGAGCTCTAACCCTGTGCTCAAAGCAGGGTGAACTTGAATCCCATTGCTCAAGACCTTGTCCAGTCAAATTCTGAGCTACCTCCAATGATGGAGATTTCACAGTTTCTCTAGAAATCTTCCTACACTACTTCCCTCACAGCAATTTTTTCTCATAACCAAAGTGTCTCATGTTGCAGCTTGTGTTCATTACCTCTTGCTCTTTTTCTCTCCTGAAGAGTCTGGCTTTACCTTCTCTCCACTATCAGAGAGCTGAAGAACTCCTCTTAGACTCCTTAATCTGAACAAGCCAATTGCATCCCCTCAGGGCCTCCTCGCAGTCCCTGTGCTCTGGTCACTCTGGTGGCCCACACTGCATTCGCTGGCAACAGCTTTTGTGTACTGGGGAGCCTCAAACTCTACAGGGTAGTCCAGCTATACTTTACAAAGTGTGAAACAGAGAGAAATAACTCCTTTTAAAACCCATTTAAGTCACTGCATCTGTCACAGATTTGCAGGAATTTGCAGATTCTGAAGCCAGGCCTGTGGTGTTTCCTGAAAGAGTGGGTGCAGCAGATTTTGCATTTTGTCAGAGAGAACAGAAGGATGAGGCTCTGCAATAGGAGAAAAAAGGCTCAAGATACAACTTCTGAAACTGATTCCATTATAGGAAAACTGGAAGGTCAGAGCTACAACTACTCCCCAGCTATGACATCTGTGTGGAATTCATTTTCCTGAACATATGCATCTTTAATTTTAGACACCTTACAGTGGCTGCCACACCTTCATGTGCCTGGGAGGTAGACAAAGGCTTACAAGACCTTAGTGTTTTTAGGGAGGCAGCTGGAGGCAAGGCAGGAGACCCTCAGTGTCAGAGATGGTGCCTGCAGTGACAGCAGTGTTACTGTGACCAGCAGGGAAGGCAGCGTGGCCACACAGAGCCCTCAGTGAGGACCTCTGTGACTTGTACCGTGCGCAGCACCACAGCTGCTCCCAGGCACGCCTGCCTCTGGCACAGCCACAGCGCTTGGAGCTGCTGTGGAGCACAGGCAGCACATGGCAGTAACTCCAGGCACTGGAGAAACACCACAGCTGAATAAACAACGTCAGATACACAACCCCACAATTCCCTGGTCACAACAAATATCACAGCTACTCAATAGAAGAGGGAAAAAGGAGGGAAACGGCTCAGTCCTAATGTAGCTGTTCGGCTTCTTTCATGTTGCCTTGGAAGGGCTGGTGTAACAGGGATACTGTCAGCTTGGGAATTCACTTACCTGAGCTGACTTTACCACACCAAGCCAGACCTGTGTGTCCTGCACGTTCAACCACTGCTCCAGAATCACATCCTGAAGACAGCAGCTCATAAGGGCCTTTGACATTTGTCTTTCACAGCAATGTGAGTACTTTGACTGTTTGAGTTGCTGCTTTTTATGCTGCTTTAAATGACAGTAGTATCAGAACTGTGCTCTGAACACATCCATTTCCAAGAGAATGTTACCTCAGTAGAATGAAGACTTGTGAAGGGCTTACAGCAGTCTAAAATTAGTTATTTATTCTGTACATTTATTCTGTGTAACGTATTGTTTATGCTCAGTTCAATAAATAGTTTACAAATGGAGACTCATACTATGTAGTTCAGACAATGTGATGTCTGACAATCTACACATTCCTGATTAAAGCCCCACCAACAGAAAAGGTAAGCAATGAGTATAAACTCAGAGACAAAAAATAAAAGCCCACCTCTTTTCCTCCACCTCCAACCAGGTAGCTATACCTGACAAACTGCTCTATAACTGGGGAATGGAATACAGAAGTCACAAAGATGAGAAAACAAAAAGTATATTACAGACTTATCTGATTGCCACATGAATAACATTTTCATGAGTGCGTCTCAAGGAAAGCATTTTCATTTTTAAAGTCTTAATTCATTTTACAAGTGTACAGTACCTACACTGATCTTGGTTTTTTTCAATTTCACAAAAAAACTATGGTTTGTAAGCATTTTAATTTCGGAGTTTTAGACCCTTTGAAAAAGACTTTTAATCAGATTAAGTCACTTCCTGAATATGTTTTTAGGATGTAAAAATGAGAAGAAAGATGTATCACAGAGCAGAGGACAGGAATGTGATCGTAAGCACTTTCTAGAATTAACAATGCAGCCTATAACGGGCATTACATGGCTCCGGTGGTCTCTCCCTCCTGGAGGGACAAAATGGTTGAATTCTAAAGGCATGGAATTCTAAATGGTTCTATATAAATATTGAAAGTCTGGTAGGCTTGATGTTTATTTCTTACTCCAGCATTCCTGCAGTGACAGTCTTTTACCAGTCAATGCCTCTCTCCAGAAGGAATTAGTTAGAAATAGTGATTTTTCCCTTAGCTAGGAACACTTGCTAAGTGCAATTCTCTGTTTAGGTGAAGCTTCAAACATTTTGGTTTCCCTGTCAGGATCATATTTAGAGTCAGTATCTTTTTAAAACAAAACATTCAATGAACCAAACATGAAGGCTATGACACCATTTAAAAAAGACAAGGATCAATGAAACTCCCGAGAGTTTTGCTCACTTCACTTACAAAGTGAATAGGTTTATTAAAAACTCTTCCATCTGAACAGTTGTCTCTCTGAGGTTTCTAGTAATTACTGAGTCACGTTATATTAGAGTTACAAAATGCCTAGGAAGGGATTTTAAAACTTTATTAGTCTCCTGGTCCCATCTCTGCCATATTACAGAGATGTTTAGGGGCTGGCAGCCTCCAGTAAAATAGAGAACTCTGAAACAAGGTACAGTTGCTAAATCTAGTCCTGTGCATTTTGTAACATGCTGGAACACCATAATGAAAAAGCAGTTAGAGAAGTTACATTTAACCTAATGAGCATCCTATCCACTCCAATCCTTCAGGAAATTCACTGGGATGCCCTGGGAGAGCTGCTTTCCAGGACACATGAACACAAGCCAAAGAGAAATGTGAGTTCTTGAGCTCAGACTTGGATCTGGGGCCAAGCTGCTATCAGAGCAGTGAAAAAATCAGGAGATATTTCTCCTGGCTTTCCTTCTTCATGTCTCAATGGTTTGCTCCCTTCGTCAACAAAATGCCTCCAACATATTTAAGTGGTGCATATAGAGAAGCACATGGATAGAAAAAGTGCAAAGAATCTCTTCTCCCTCTTCCTGTCTGTCACAGGGGAACTAATACCAGCAATAAATCCAGTAAATCTTTATCTACTGTGTGTCTCTTGAACTACTGGGCAAGAATGCTTTTTCTTTTTTCCTTTTCTTCCAATCCCTATCTGAGGTTCAGACAACATGCAGCCTTATGTTTTCAAATGAATACTGTGTGAAAGGTCACAACAGAGTTAGAGGCAAAATATATGAGTTTTTCTTTTCGTAGACACAAGGTTTATTTCAAATCCTAATATTTTTCTTCTATTTCCCCCATGTAAGATGGACATAGTCAACTTATAGCTCTGAGTGAGTTATAAACTTCAAACCGACAGATTAGGCTGCTATTCTCTAAACAGATACATTTACAACCTCTGCTGACCTTTGACAGAGCAATGGATTTTGCTAAGCCACCAGTTACTACACTGCTTGTGCTTAGTGACACAGTGAAGCTGCAATTTGCCTCCTATAGTTCTGTCAGGAACTGCTGCAGAAAGTAAAGCTACAGGGCTGTGGTCAATGAACTCGAGCCCATCCTCCCCTTGCTTTGTTACAGGAGCTGCTGTATGGAGCTTGAGGAAATGCATTTTGTTGAACCTAAATAGTGGGAGGTTAGTCAAGCACATAATGCATCCCCAACAGCACAGTGACTATCACAGCAGTAGTGCTACAGGAAACACAAAGCGATTCCAGAAAAGGAAAGTGAAAGGAATATTTGAAACTTTGCTCAAACCATGGCAAGTTGGAATGACTGGCACCAATTGCAAAGGCATGGAAAATGTGCACACAGAATTTTTTTCCCTGCTTAAAAACCCTTCAATTTTCATTGCAAACGTAGAGTGGTTTGGACTTCCCTGCTACTTGAGCAGCCCTTTTTTAATATATCTTTGATACTCATTCAGTTAAATACTGGCAAAAAGAAGAGTAAGAGAAAAGCAGAAGACTAAATGTTAAATAGACTTGGTGCAAGGGTGCTTGACCTCTCCACCTTTATGGCTCTGTCATTTTGCTTAATGCTATCCCATACTTCTCTTATACCACGTTATGTCTTCACAGTATTTCCAGTGATCCCACAGATATTCCCACTACCACTTGTCAATCCTGATCTCAAACTCAGACCACTTTTCAGTGATTGTTCAGTTTCAGTCTGCTGCCAAATTTTCTATTGCGTCCTTAAGTCTGTGCAACTATTTTTAACATTCAAGAAATAAAAGAACATTGGTTAGGTTTTCTAGTACCAGAAGAAATCTGTTGTTCGTTACATCTGTTTTACTTTTTCCTGTAGGTTTCTCATCCTATTATTTAAACATTGCACAGACAAATTAGCTCTGCACAGTGAACTTGGGGCTCTCAGCTTCCTGTGCCTTTTTGTTCTCCAATTCATCTGTCTCAGAGTCCTCCACCAGCACCCGTCACCATGGAAACTGAGCACGTTTCAGTGATTATGTTGGGAGTATTATATAAACTTCAGCTACAGAAAGAGAGCTTTATGAGAGGGTTGTAAGAGGGCCTCAAAGACAATCAGCATGTGAAAGTCCATTCCCCAGTGAGCCCAATAGTCTCTGTACTGTCACCTCAGGCTTGGCAGCCTCTGGGACTGGCTCAGGCCTGGCTGGTGTGGCAAAGTGAGATCTGCTGCAGTAGCTTAACCTGCTGGTCACTGACAAGATTAATATCAGAAGCAGAAGTGGCTGGGAGCCAGGAGCTGGATCAGAACTTGAAGTGGGATGCATATGGAAAACTATCTTAAGAAGACATCAGGCCCCTACCAGCTGTTGAAAACACTGTAACACATCAGCACAAAGGGTTTTGTCAAAGTAAGTGGTGCTGTGACTGTCATCAGCATGTTGACAATCCTAAAAAAAAGCGTATTTTCTTTGTGGACATGGGGGAAAGCAGCCACCTAAGCAGCACTTCTGCTGTTACTGGTGTCACCATGGCTCTCAGTATGAAAAAGTGCTGTATTGTAGTGACTCAGAGTCTGTCTCAATTATCAGCAGCTCCTTGCTAATACAGAAGCTGTCCAAAGGTCAGGTAGGCTGTGCTGGTATTCAGACTCTTATGTGCAGCCAGGAGGATTTTATGGTGGTCTCCATGCCACAGCTCCAGTTTAGGAATGTGTTTAGGCATGTGCTTGATTAAGCAGGTGATTAATACCACCAACTTCAGGCTCTTCAATGACACAAATGCCAAAAAGGACCCAGCTTTGCTAGTCTTACCAACCTGCCCAAAATGTTTGCTTGCAGTATAACAGTGAAACAATATAACAAATATGAATGTGAATATTAATTGTGCAATCAGGCTCTAAGCAGGCGAAAGAACTGCATGGAAGAGCAATCGAGTCTGCTCTCACAGGACCCTGATGCTGCACATAGGTGCTGTGTTCCTGCAACTTGCCAAAAGATGTAGGAGTAACACAGCTGCTCATATATTTCAGCTTAACAAAACAGATAATCTCAAGACTATTATTAAAGTAATTTGAAGTGGATGTAAAAGCAATCCTTAATTAATGAGAATGATTCATTGTGTACTTTTGTGGAATACCAGTCTATACTTATTTTTTAACCATAAGAAGAAAAAATGTCAAAGTTGAGAAGTATGTTGCTTAATTCATCTTGTATGGAATATATTACTTAGAACAATAGGGAGATGGAGACAGAAGAATATATTTAAATAGAAATTTATGCCAGTGTTTTCTGGTCAAGCACATAAAACTCTCCCACTATGGCAAAATAGGTGTAGGAACACCAAGCTGATGTGCTCCAAATTTTGTAGTTGGGACATTTTAATATTTTCAAGAAATATTTTGTATCGCACTAGCAGCTTTGATATTTTTTAATATCGTATCTACATAGACAGTTTTCCTGAGGCCACTATTGAGTGAGCCAAGAAAATGCTTCATAAGCACTAAGTAAAACCAAAGGATGTAAAAAAAATTTTTTTTTTTTCTCAGCTACTAATTCCCAACCAGTTACACAGAAGTTTCATCTTACATGGGATGGTAATCATGTCATCAGCATTTACATTATTCTGTGTGCCAGAATCTGACTGGCTGCAAGGAAATAGGATATCTAGTGCATTATTGAAAGAATTAAACGAAGAGTGGAAACACAGTATTTTAGCGTTGAATCTAAATTATACTGAGGTAAATAAACCTCTTTGTGACCATTAAACATGCATCTGAAATTTCATAGGCAATTAGTGACATTACACACACGTTAACCATTTCTCAAAATAAAATATCTCAAGCAATTACATGTTTTGATCATTCGTATTAGTGAAAGAATTAATGCTATAAGCAGTTGAATTTAAATATCTGTCTCCAGAGAAGAAGGTACTTTAGATACAGGTTGATAAATCGTCCCACCACTCAGTAAAACAAGCCCTGAGTGCAAAATGCTGCCAGATCAGTATGTGAGATGTGTTCTGTCCCGGCAGACTTTACAGGACTTAGGGCAAGGACAGAAGATGTGCACCTGACACCCCCTGCTCAGCAGGACATCCCACAGCACCCAGCACACGCAGCGCTGGCATGGCCCAGGCTGGGGTGCCTGTCCTGCTGGCAGCAGTACCCCCACAGCCCCACGGGCCAGCACAGCCCTGCCACAGCCCCCTCGTCCGGGCACGAGCCCTGAGGGGCAGCAGCCCCTGCTCTGGGGCACAGCAGGGCTGGGACGGGCCAGGGGAGGGGAAAGGCACAGGGGTGCTGTCCATAGTTAGAGCTGTGTGAGCTGATCCTTTGGGTTGCTTTTCCAAGTGAGAGGTGAAACTCTGAGAGGCTGGGGAACTGCCCACCTTTCCTTCTAGAAGAGGAGGAAAGAGAAGGAAACCTGTCCTTTTTTGCTTTCCTTATATCCCTCATTCTCCAGTTTGTGACACGGGGTGAGGGTGAAGCCGTTTCAACTTAAATTGGACCTTACACTGAAGCCCAATGCAATTGTCAGTGAACATGAAAATAAATTCCTTCTAACAGAATAAGTAGGCTTCAGATGCCTGTTTGAGTGCAACGAGCCCCCAAACCTGCCTGCAGGAGTTAGCACTGCAGAAGTTACAGTGACGTGGACTCCAGTCTGCCACAACAAACTATTGCAACCATTGAGGCAGATAAAACCAACTTGTTTACAGTTCGTAGAGGTCTAGTGGATAAAAAAACCCCAATAACTTCTGCCTTATACTGCAAGTTGGATACCATATATTTGCTATAAAAATGGAGGCAAGAATATTGGATGTTGTAGGATCACCTTTCCAAATACAACCAACTATGAAGTACTTTCAGTAATTCAGTAAAGAATTCAGAACAACAGACATGGATATTTACAACAGATCTGTATCTCTGAGTGCTATTGCTGCTGTTACCTTTAAAAAACTTATAGGGCCTGAAAAAGGATCAAGAGAAAGTAAAAAATTGAAGCAGGATGGAGACTAAATAGTGGACACCCTCAACCTCTTTTTCTCTGTGCAAGGGAAGATGTAAGTCGCTACACAAAACTCACGTAGAAAATGAGCCCCCTGCCTTTTGAAAAAGAGTAAGGAATAAAAAGAATGGAGATGCAAGGCACTGAGACTGGGTGCTGGCAATGCAAATCACCTGTGAATTAAATGAAGTTGAAATTCCTGTAACAACCCAGAGAATCTTCTGCATTATGCATTGGGAGACAGAGGGAAGCACAGGACATAACTCAATTCTACAGTCCAAAGCAGAGTAAAGCAACTAGAGTGAGTTTATTGATCTAAAGAGAAAGATAAAACAATAAGGGTAGATAGGAACATTTCTTTTTGTTGGTGTCATGAATCCAACACATTTAGTGACCATCCAACTTAAAGACTGTCTTCATTATCTCTCTAACACCATTCTACTCACACTCCTTACTCACTTTGATGCAATGTACTCTAGATGCACTAAAAAAGGAAATATAAATATCACTTCCATGCAGCCATTTCATTTGTCTGCCTAATGGGAGGGACAGATTCTCCATTCTTGCTGATGGAGGAAAGGAACAGTAAATGCACAGCAGTAAATGTTGCACTCATGGTTAGAAGTCTGGATGCAATAGGGGTATTGATGAGTCACTCTGGGTTTAGAAATCTTTTAGAACCTCCCTTTTTTGAGTGTAACAGATTAAAATCCAACGTAGTCACTCACCCAGACGTTTTATCAGCATTTAAGTGCACATCCACCTGTGACAGCATTTTGTCTGCCAAGAGTGCCCGTGTCATATGATTCACTAGACAGAAGACAAAAGAACGTTATCAAAGGACAGTGTCAGCATTTTCTGAGCAATAAAGCTCAGTGTCCTCAATAACCTGCACCCAGATCTCCCAAAACTCTTCCAGGAAACAAATAAAAAATCATTGGCTGTTAAATCAAATCTTGATGGAATTGCCATAAAGAGCACTGTAAAGTAGAGAAAGTAAAGAAAATCAGAAGTTCACAATTACAAGGATGAACAGGGCTCACTGGGGTTGGGCTGATTTGCTGCTGTCTTCCTGATCATAGCAGGAGTCTCATCACAAAAAATAACCTCATTAGATAGAGCTCTCTGAAAGAAAAAAAAAAAAAACCAAAGCAATATTCTATTTTTAAAAAGGGAAATGACTCAACAAAGAAGAATAAATCAATGACAGCATGATAGATTCAGTCCTGCAGGTATTTTGTGTGAGAACTTGTGATGGTATGCGGTACATAAAGCCCTCCTGGAACACACAGTATTTACATATATTGGACAGTGAGAAAGAAAATGACAAAATAACAGAAGTGAAAGACAGGAAACAGTGGTGGAAGGCGCAGTTCTTGTGGACACCTTCTGATTGGACTTCTCCTTAGGCCAAAACCAGGCCCAAAGTTAGTCTGTCATCCCCAGTCTCATTTTTCCCTGGGCTGTACAGCTGCAGTGGCTCTTCCCTGATAAAGTTGGGGTTCAATTTCTGCCTCTAAAAGGTACCTGCTTAGCATAGAGATGAAACCTAACAGAGAGCTGCTGCTCCCCTAAGCCCTAGATTTTTGAAGTGTAAATATGCACCAAATGGTGAGTGCTTGGTTGGCAGCTCTCAGGAAGGAGTGACTCTACCATCAATATACAGGATTTTGTTGTGCCATTATTGTACAGCACTGCATCAGCCTTTATGGCATTGTGTGTACTGTGGAGCACAAGAGGAGGGTTATAACTGATATGATGGAACTTTATAAATAATTCTGCCCTCAGAAACACAGCTGACCTGTCCCCATCCTCATCACTTTCTCCTCTCTCTACTATTGCTCTTTAAAAAACAAAGCAAAGCAAAACAAAAACAAACCCCCAAAACCCAAACAAACCTAGAATGTCATGACCCATTTTGCTGTGTGGACTGATAAACAGTTGCATCTGTGCAATTGAGTGGCTGATAAGCTGCACCATGGCAGGACAAATATGAGACTGGCAAAGCGTGGGAGCATTTGAATAGGGTTTGGTGGCAATAAAATTTGCAAGAAAACATACTAAATACTACAGAATTTTACTTTGCCTTTTTTCCTTTCTACTGAGATGAATTATAACAGAATTGAAAAGATGAATAGGTGAGAACTTCCAACTAAGCCAAAATGCAAGTATTTGAAAATTGAACCAGGGAAAACAGGTAATTACAGTCCTTGTGCATTGGCTGTGACAGCATGTTAAATCCTAACACACAGCTCTGGGTGAATAAACAAGTGCAGAGAACCCAGATATGAATATTGCCATAGGAAGAAATTCTTAAGAAACTGAAAATGTATCAGTTCATTATTTGCTCAGAACAGGTATAGGAGAGAACTTGCTTTCTCAGGAAATGATGTGAAACTGGAACATTTTGTTTCTTAAGTTCTGTGAAGGCTAAAAAAACTTATCTGAGTGATACTGAGGACCACTGCTAGAACTGTTGCACGTGCTGGTTTCTGTTTGCTAAGATGCACTGACCTCTCTCAGGAAGCACATTGGTCATCTGATGTATCTTTCAGAAATCTACAGCTCTTCGGAAATTAGTATACAATCCTTCCAGTGAAGAAGCTTCAGATGGAAGGGGTTATAGCTCACTAGGTAAATGTCATCCTCAAACAGGCAAAAACAAATCTGAGAAAATTTGCCATTTATTTTTGTTGCCTAACAAATATATGGCCTTGGTAATTTATGTTGATTATAAGTTTTCTACCACCACTTATGATAGCTGTGCTTGGCAACTAACAGTGGTTGGGGAGCAGTTTGTGCACATTCTGTATCAATGTTATGAAATTTGTAAAGCAGATGGACTCTCTCTGCTGCTGCATCTTCAACACCCCTGTGGCCCTTATTTGTCAAAGACACACATTGCACAAACATCCTGATTGCCTCTGTCATCAAGGAAATCAATAACATCCCAAGTGCTCAGGCAGAGCCCTTCCCAATCTCATTTCTGTGGCAGAGGCAGATGAGCAGGAGATGCTCACAGGGACACTGGCCAGGCACTCCAGCATCCTATGGGTGAACAAATCTGCTCGATAGATTTGTCAAGGAAAATTTTCAATAACAAGATCATATGAACAAAGAGAAGAAACACTGTGGCTCTACTGTAAATTTGGGTAGCTGAGCAAATGAGATGAAGGTCCTATAGGTGAGTATATTGCCATTTCATATGGACAACTCTGCTGCTTCTTAATGGCTCTGCTCTCCACAGCAGAGCTTAAGATTTCCCAGTTGACTTTATTGCTATATTTATCCTACTAAATATAGAGAATACTTGACTCAGATTTGTAGACTGCCAGTGCACTATTTCTCACAAGACATTCATGCTAGCAAATACAATTTATGCCCTGGAGTAAAGCCATGCAAAGTGTCTGGGGATGTAACTCTGGGAATGCCCTTGGGGTTCTCCCAGCAAAGTTCTGAGGGACACAGAAGCATGGACAGGACATTTCCCTTCCCATCCAGACACCCCCAGCCACCATCACCAGGGACACTCTTCTTCTATTTAGTGACATTTCCCTAATCTAATTCTGGTAATGACATTTCCAACACTTCTAATTGTGTAATTATCCCCTAGACTGATGACAGGGGAGGGTTATTTTTAATTGGATGGTAGCTTTTGGTGTATTTATTTAATTCTGATTAATATTTCTCACTATAGTAAATAAAGGTTTACTGAAGCAGTTGGTTTTTCCTTCCTTGCAGAGCTGAGTGCTCTGCCTCCCTAATTCCAACTCCTGGAGATACCTAGCAGATATTTGTCCTTTAAAGGTGGAACACCAGGCAAGCTGCTCTGCTTTACACATCCCTTTTGGGATGGAAGAAAACAGATCGGCCAAGAAGATAATTTCTGCTCCTTGGTAATATTGAGGAGAGTTTGTTCCTTTGCCTTGCTTGGATTGGAGCAGCACAGAAAGGAGTAGCACTGCAATTACTCTCTTTGATACAGATTTCCTAGAAGAAGCCCTTCTTGTGAAGTGATATGCATGGGCATTACCCTAAGCAACAAGAATTTGTAGGATTACAAATTTGCTTTCAGCATCAGGCCCTTGAAATCTGGCCTGTCTTTCATGTCTTTGGACCTATGCAGTCAGTGAAACTACCCTAGAACGTGAGAATTAAATGCAATTCTTCACTCAAATAAATTTTGTCTTTCAAAAAAGAAACAATAATTATTAAAAGCACTCAAGACCTGACACAGTTTTCCCATAGTTATAAATTCAGGTTTATCTTTTTTTTTAATGAGGAACTTAGAATGAAAAAAACGTTATATCTAAGCTTCTTTTGCTTTTCAGCTGTGGTAGTTTCAAAGCACACTAAAACATTGGGGTATTTTTAACAAGTTGCAGCACCTTGCTGTGCTGTAGTTTTCTTTAAAAATGAAATAAAAAAGAAAATATTAATGTCTTACTTGAAGCATGTACTATACATTAACATTAGCACAATTCCAAAGGTCTCCTTTGTTAGTACACCCTTAGGGTGTGCACATGGTTAACAAGGTAAAGAGACTTTTCACATTCAGGCTCTAGGGGAGCAGGAATGCTGATTATTGTAGCTGGAAAAACACTACATATACATGGCAAAAGTGACAACAATATACAAGAGACACCCATAAAGTCCTATATGTGATGTTTTTGTGTTTTTCCTAACTCAACTGATAAAAAGAGAGGCAATCATAAAATACAGTGAAGCCATTAATTCAAGCACATAAGCATAAAACTGCAAGCACTTAAGCATAAAAATTCTGAAAAAAGCGCTTTAGCTCTTACAATACTGCTCCTCCTGTCCATCAATTTGTCCAGTAAAGAAGGGAAACTGCTTTATAATTTGAGAAACAACTGCCATATTATAGGCTGTTACATTAATCCCTGTTTCTTTGTAAAAGTCCACGTATTTGAGGGCATTTGTAGAGTTAAGTTATATATCAAAGAATAACATGAACATAACTCACAAAATAAGTTCTGCTAGAAATTGCAAATGCCAATATTTAGTTAGATAACAAAACATTACTGTGGGGTTCAGGGTGGGATCTCATAGGAGCTCAGAGCTTGAGGGATTCCAGGACACTTGGAGGGAGAGGTGACAGAGTCATGCTGAAGCTGAAGGAGAGCTCAGGAGTGCAAACACACTGCAGAAAAATCCCTCTCCCACAGAATCACTGCCTGGTCAAAACTGTGAATCATCCTCTGACCACTGGCACACCATTTTTGGGGTGTTGCTAGTTCCTTTTTTTATTCAGCTTAGGGAAACTGATAACATTTCTCCCCACCTGTGACACAAGGTAATTTTTCTAAAAAATAATGCAAAATCCACAAAACTCTTTTCCTAACTCAGGGAACTAATCCTCAGTCTCCAACTGTAGGTGCTTTGATACTAAGATACACCTTTCCAATATAAAATATACATTTCTCAAGAACAGACTTCGTAAGAACAGCAGGGCTTTCCTCTCAACCTGTACCACTATGGTAATTTCTAGTCAGTCACAGAATAGGTGGGGATGGCTCACCATTTCCTGATCTGGTCAAGTACTTCTTAAGCACTTAGGAATTATTTAGCAGTGGCTTAAAAATTAAAACATCTTTGGTTTTTTGGAATAGCAGATACCTGAGTGTAGTGTGCCACTTATAAGCAGGAACTGAAGCAGAGCTGAAGTGGCTGCACTTCTGGAGGAGATCACAGCGTTCAGCAGCAGCTGCCAAGTGGGAGAACAGCACCAGTGGGTCATTTTCTGCTGGGAGGACTGGAGCCATAACCCACAGGTGACTGCAGCACTTTGTGTCCTCTGCATTTTCATCTTCACAGCTTCCCTCACCCCTTTCTAGAGATCAGCAGGAATGGCTGGGAAGTTTGCAAAACTAACACACTTTTCTCGTTTCCTGGTAGAAAGAGAAAAAATTCACCAGGAGCAAAGGTCAGTCACTGGGGCACTTCTTGCTTTTAAGCAGCGTTTCCACATCCTTCCATCCAACTGCATAAAGCAGCAAGCAGACTTAAGCAATTAAACTTCATTTCAGAAGTAGTTATGTGGTTCAGAAGGAAAGAGCTTTTCAGAAGGAGCTCCTGTGGACCTGCCTTAGGAACAGGCCCACAGACTGTCACACAAAGGAGAACAGTCACAATCCAAGTATTTCTGACATCTCCCTTTTGACATACAGTAAAGGGAAGTTAGGTAAACAGATTACAAAGAAAAAAAATTTAAGAAAAATCAATGGAAGAATAAAGAATTAAAAAATTACCCTAGTAAGTTTATAAACTGCCTGCTCCTAAAAGAATGAAACAATTATACTCTTCTAAAATTTGGTTTGGTTTAAGCATGTTGCCATCATCCTGCTCCTCTATAGTCTGTGATTAAGCACACACAAAACCTGCAGTTCTCACTCTCCTGTCTTCTGACAGCCAAGAAGGTTTGTTTTTTATTTAAGAAAAGGTAGAATATTATGTAATGCTGAATCTTATTAAACACTTCGTTAAAAAAAAACTGAACAAAGTTTGAAGCTGAAAAGATACTTTCCTTTTCAGGACTCTCATAAATTCTCTGTCCCCTCATAGTCCATCCAATGCGAAAGATAATGAATTAGATAGGAGGATAAGGCAAAGAGAGGGACTTATGCCAAAGGAGAGGGACACTCAATTATCCAGATACTGTACCTGCCTGTCTCTGCAGAGGTGTTCCCTTTAAGAAATTCTAAGGAATCTCTAATAAAGATATTACATAAATTTCAATATTTACAGTGGCCAAAAAAGGTCAAGTGCTGATACAAAAGAGCAGTTATAGGGCAAGTTTCAGTGTTTCTAGACTGCGTCTTTCACATGCAATTGTTTGGTATTTATTTATACTCTGAGACAGCTGTCCCACTCACTTAGAAACATGCCAAGCCCCATGTAATGCTCTTCTGCTGTGTGTCAATTTATACAGAGATGTGAAGTTAATCTCAGTTCACTGTATCCCTTTATAGATGTTGTAATTCCCCTTTTGGATTTTTTCTTGGCTTGCTACATCACACATACCTGTACCTATCAACTCCTATCAAAGGAGTTAAGGGCTGGATATACCACTGAGGAAAGGGTATACAGAAATAATAATTCTTTTTCTAGAGAATACAGATGAAGGATTTACTATACATATACATTTATAGGTATTAACCACCCTTTACAAAATGTTATTCTGTTTGGGCAGCAGCATTTCAAAGCTACAAGCAACAGTAGAAAACAGGGTTATCTTACCAAGAACTACACTTTTTTTTTAATCAGGTCATCATGCTGTACATAGATGCAGAACTCTCTTATCTTTCCAGTTACAAGGATTTAGCATTCCACATGAAACCTCTCCTTAGATGGACTCCTCAGAGATTCTATTCTTCTATCATTATATTAAACACTAAAAAATTCAAATTTTAGACGAAATGTGGGTTTTACACAATATGTAAATGAGGAGGGGAAAGGTTGGTCACATATTGACATACCAAGTTTTATAACCACTGATCTTAGCTGAAGAGACACTGTTCTAGAACACACCCATAGAATTCCAGAGAATATATATCTATTCAGTTTGGCTAAGACCAAGAGATGCATACAAGTATAATTATATGAGCCTAAGAGCCTTTCCCAATGGAAAAAGTCATGGAACACCTCCCCCATATACTCACTCATCCTACCAAGAAAAATTAAAAACTCTTGTTGAGCTCATCTTTTTCGTCATTCTGCAATATTTCTGTACATAGTATGAAGAATTAAGGCTGCTATTTTTTCCTTTACAACACCACCAGCTCAGAAACTCCTGTGCTCAAGTTAACACTCTGCAGGAATGTGCATAAGCGACTCCTCTCGGGTGATACAACAGATCCCAGCAGTGACAAAGAACCCGTTCAAGCTGGTACTGGGGAGTTGATACCCAGCTATGCCAGAAGGGGAGCAGCACGGTCCAGAAGGAACGGGGCAGCAGAATTTGCACCCCCTTGGGGGGCTGCCGGTGCGCGGAGCCCGCTCCGTGGCAGCAGCGAGCAGGCTGTGTCGGGAGAGGCCGCGCTGCCAGGCTCGGGGGAAAAGGGAAATTTCACACCATTGAGCCGGTCACGAATGCAGCAAACCTAATCTTGCACTCTGGATCCTGGTTCACGTGAAGGAACTGTAGAAGTCCAGAAGAGCTGTACCTGGTAGAGGAGATGGGAGGATTTGGCCCTGACCGCTTTGAACCCCAGGAACAGCAGGACCACAGAAAGCAGCTTTAGGAGGGAGCACTATTCAGAGAGCCTTTTTAATATTTATGAACATTTCTTTCCTGGAATAGTTTCTCAGGACTTTTGTTTTTCAGTTTATACATTAGCAAGCTTCCTATCTCCTTCAATCCTCAAACTTCTCCTAATTTTCTGCTGTGGGCCACACACTGCAAAAAAACCAAACCAAACCAAACCAAACCAAACCAAACCAAACCAAACCAAACCACCCCCAACAAAAACAACACAAACAACCCCCCCCAAAACAAAACAAAAAACACCCCAACCAACCAAACAAAAAAAAAAACCCCAACAACAACAAAACCAAAACCAAACAAACCCCCCCAAAAAAACCAAACCAAAAAACCCCAAAACAAAACAAACCCCACAAAAAACCAAAAACCAACCAAACAAAAAAATCCAAACAAAAAATCCCCCAAAAACCCTCAAAACAACCCAACTTTTTGTGTTGCTTTAGATACAGGTGTGTATTGGGCAGAAGATCAACATTTTTCCCCAGCATGCCTTTCTGCTTTAAGACAAGGAATCCATGCCAACTCCATGTCCACTGGCAGCAGTGATGGGGCACTCAGAGCATTTACCCAAGGATTAAAGCTGGGTAAAACTTCCAGGCACATCCATATGCTCTCTATCATCATTTGCCCTCTTTTAAGTTCAGCAAATTATAGGTATTATGGGGGAACATTTTCCAAGGAGCAACTGAGTTCTGCTGATGAATCTCATTTATTTGCTAATGAGATGTGTAATTCCTAAGTACCATTTTGAAAATGTACCTCATACTGTTTAAAAGTATCCCTGTGTTCTCTAAGGGTGAGGCAGTTCCCCTGAACCTTGAAATGAGCTGGCAGAAGAAATCAGGACTTCATGCTTTCTGGGGAAAACCTACATCATACAGAACTATATCAAAGTAACAACTGGTGTAGGCAGGGAATGATTATAATGGTGTGAGGCTGAGAACTTTATTTTAGACTCCCGAGTAATTGCAAAAAAAAAAGAAAATCTCACTGACATGAGGCTGAGAAAAGGCAAAAGTGAATATGCTGCCATTTATGTATTTTTAAATGGAACAGACAGTTCAGAAATTGAATGGTTGTGCACAGCTGGCAAAGTGTGCCCAGAAAAATAATCAAAGAAAAGAGGAAAGAGAGGGGAAAATGAGGGACAGAGAAAGAAAGGAAGATTACAAGTAAAATCACCACAATGGAAATACAGGGGTATGGAAGATGCATGACCTCATAAAATATAACTAAAGGAACTGGAAATAGAAGTAAACAAAAATAAAGTAATATTATTAAGCAATCTGGCAGTAGTTATTACTTTGCTTATTGGTTAAGTGGGTTTGCATAGTAAATATAATTTTATACATAAACAAATTGAAACATTTTGGCTTGGTAGTATAAGAAAAAGAGAGTAACAACTGAAAGCTGAATTTGACAGGTGCACTATACACTTCATTCAAAGAGTCTTCTCTCCTGATGTGCCACTGTTGCTAAAACAGCGTGCCCAAAAATGGCAGCAATCACAGGAGATGTGAGAGGTCTAATAATTAATAGCAGTGATGTAATTACATGATGTCTGTTTCTTTAGTAAGAGCTAAAATGTCACTAGGAACAAAGGCTTCACAATAGCTGTTTAAACGAGTTGAATAAGTTGAATTAAGAGAGCTTAGAAAGAAACTTCTGAATATGAGTATTATGGGTAACTATACATGGTTTGAACGGCTTCTTCAGTTCCTGCATTAGCACAAGGATTCAAACCTCTGAGCATGGCCTGTCTCCTGGAGCCCTCCAGCTGGCTTTGGAGGTTACCCTGGTTAATCCAGAACCGTCAAGAGAGATTTTGGGAAGTGAAGATCAGGTATCTGCAGATTTGAAGCTATTTTGGGGATAAGACCAAGACACCTGAAGTAATCTGTCTCGCTGAAATCACAGCTTCCTTTCAGTCTCTGGTCCTATCATCATCAGTCAGTCTTATGTGAGTTCACCCCATAAAATTGGTCTAGAGCACTGTAACAATCTTAGAGAAACAGAATTGCTCAGAAAGTCATCTCCTCTAATTCACATTAGTCCAAGTCTGCCCACACAGTAAAATTAAGCAATGATATGTTTTTCAATTGTATAAAAGGAAAAAAAAAAAAAAAAATCAAAGCTGAACTTCTGAGTTTGGAGAAAAATGTAGATTGAAGTGAAAATATTTTTATCCCCTTCTATTTGCCATTTGCTGGCTGTTCTCATATGTGTAACTTACCCTGATGGAAATCTGCAAGACCAAAGTCAGGCATGTTTTCTCCCAGCACACTTTTTAAAAACAAAGAACTGTCTGGAGGGTTTGTTTTTCCCGAAGGCTAATTAGGAGTTAAACTATGCTGAGAAGTTAGCTTTGTAAATTACAGCTACTGTGTACTATTAAATACCAATTACTAGGGTAAGCTGATTCCTACCACATATTTATTAAGGTTAATTCACAAGGTGTATGGTAGGAATTATTGAACATTTTAAAAAATGGTAATAGCTGCAATTATTAATAAATGATCCTGACAACAAAGAAGTCTTCTTCACTAAGACCATGAAGTTCATTAAACCTTTCCAAGGAGACTGGGACTATTCTGGCAGAGACAGCAGTAGTGTTTTTCAGCTGTTGCACTGCCACAGAAGGGTCTCAATTGCACAGGGATGCTGGACAGGGGCAGTGGGGCAATTTTCCTATAGAGGGTGTGGAAAGGTCTCTTCCCCATCTCTCTGGCTGCCACTTCTGCCTGCATTTGGTGGTATTTTGCTGCCTTCAAAAGTCCCATTCTGCAACAGGGGAGATCAGCCTGAAGGAAATACCTCTAGAAGTTAGCTGACAAATAAGGGCTTAAGAAATTCCAATGTCAAAGATAGAAACTTATGTCCAAAATCCATTGTCAGAAGATTTTCAGTGTTTATTCAATTTACACATGATGATGTAAGGACAAAGATGACTCTGCCATTTTGTCATTTACAAGCAACTCCCAACACCTACCATAGCTGTTCACAAGAAAACAATTTCAGGGTGCTATTTTTTTCATTTTCTTGTTAATTTTATTCTTTTGTTGTTATGACCTTTAAAAAATATTATTTGTGTGGTTTTCATTTGCTCCTTCATGAGTTTTCCTCTCATTTGCTTTTCTTTCCTTCCTACATCCTTCTCTATCTCTACACAACTTTGTCAGTGGGTGCATTCCTCTCATTTTTTTGTTGGCCTTCTCTTGAAACATATTTTCCTAACATTTGGTTTTCTATTAGCCTGTGTCCCTGAAAACACCAGCAACACGACTAATCAGCTACTGATTTTTTTCTCCTGCTCCCTTTACTAAAACATTTGGAAGACTGTTCTCTGCTGCCCTGGCGACTCCTCTACAGCTTGGAGCTGGCAGCTCAAGTGGTTTTTCCAAGGGTCATTCATCTCCTTGCTTTCTATGCACAGTTACTAACAAATCAATCAAACTCCTACATCCGAACTGAGGAGAGGCCTCGGATGGCAGGCGACACTATTTCAACTTGTATCAAAAAGGGACAGGCAAAAAAGAGACAAAACTGCTCCCTCATTTTGTTTGAATGGAAAGAGCTATTTATTTAAGTCTACAACTTCCTGGAAATCCGACACATACTTAATAGAAATACCACAATTTCTTTAGTGTACTAATACCTAAATTTACCACTACATTTTTGGAGGGCCTGAGCAGAAAGATGAATCCCTGGGATGAAAGCTTGGTTATGATAAACTTGTTAAACATCTGGTTATAAACATCTGTACAATTAGGGAACATACAGTCTACCTGCACATTATGTAAATATGGAAAAATAATTATATTTTAGGTGGGATGATTCCTTTTCGTCATCAGTCAAGTCAAAGTTGCAGGGAACTTAATGTATTTCGCTATCATATTAGTACACTAGCATTAAGAAACCATTAAATAATATTTCTCTGAGGTATTAATTAGAGAGCCTTTGATTTATGCTCCTAAGCCCTCTTATATACTTTTTTATAAAGGTCATTTTGTGAAGAGCTGAATGTTTTCAATTCTGGGTACAAAAACGTACAGCTAAGTGGAGAAAGAAAGTAAATTAAAGAAAAAAAGAAATTAAAAAGTATTTTTCAGCAGCCTTTATACAATGCTTCTTCGAATATACTGCATGTGGGACAATAAATGCAATTCTTCCTTGCCTCCTATCAGCTATATATAAGGGCTAAAAATATGATGTCTGAGAAACCTAGGAGCCTTTTGCTCTTTACAGGCATTCCAGTGCCCCAGCAGGCCTGGGAAAGCTGCATTTGCCTCCTTCCCACAGCAATCACTGGAGCTGGGCAGCCCGGCAGGGCCATGGTCAGGAGAAGGAGCCAGGAGCCAGCGGGCTGGGCAGCCTCTGCTGCCCTGCAAAAGCCCTGCTGGGGTCCCTTCACACCAGTGCCTGGCTGCAGCAGAGGCTGCTGGGCTCTCTGTCCTTCCACTCCTCTCCTCATTCCTTCCAGATAGAACTGGAGGGAGGAAACTGGGCAGAACGTGGCTCCACCTCACTGCAACAGGCATAATACTTGTTACTGTGCCTGTGACCCCATCAAAATCACTCACACTCGTGTTCTGGTGCACGCCAGCTGAAGAGCGAGCCCAGCTGGCTCCCTTCCCACTCGGGCTCTGCAGCAGAGAGCAGCTCTCTCCAGCAGAATGAACCACCCTCGCAGCGCTCTGCGCCGGCCGCCAGCGCTCCCGAGCCTCCGACGGCGCTCCTGCCGGGACACAGCGACCCGGGTGGCTCTGGAGCCACGCAGCCCAGGGCTCGGGGAACCTGGCAGTCGCTTCCTCTGCTCCCAGAATTGCAGAGTTCTGCCAAAATGCAATACAAAACCCACGGGCTGCCCTGAGCGTGAGGACTGAGCTCACCTGCAGCCGTCCATCCAAGCACAGCCACAGCGCGAAGTGACCGTGAGCCCGTGTCTGAACAGCGCTGCTGGCAGCCTGGGGACAGGACAGGCTGCTCTGGCTTAGGGCATGCCAGGGAAATATACTGAGAACTTTTAAACAATGTATAAAGAATACCCACTCGCCAGGGATGCTACCTGTTTGCTCCATTCACAAGAGAGAATCACACCCTTGGTGCACAACCTTTGGTGCATTTTTACAATAAGGAACAGGAGGAGAGGAGCTTTGACTGAGCTACCTACAAAGTGCAGCATTTGGGAGCCAGTGCCTCTCCTCTGCCTCAGCGTGCCCCATCTCTGAGTGTAACAGCTCATTTCAGAGGAGAAGGTTTCAGAGGAGCAGGTTTCAGAGCAATAGCCTGCAGGATGCGCAAGTCCAGCTGTAAACAACCTCTGCTAGCACTGCAGCGTGGCCACCACAAAAGGAGCACTATATTAGCTCCTGAACCATAATGAAGTTTAACGGTCCAATTATGTCTTTGCCTTTAAGGAAATACAGAAACAAGGTTTTTATACTCTCTCAGCTACATAAACATTCTTTAGAAAAGAACTGGTAATAAGCAGAACTAGAAAATTAGTACTAGGAATTCAGTTCAGTTCAAAAAGTCAGTTCCTAGTTTAGAATACTCTTCATGACATTTTTTTCCTGCTGATTATTGTCATTATTTGTTTCTAATAGCAACAGGGTCCTTACATGCCCTTTCACATGTTTTCAGTTAAATTTTATTTGAAATATTTAGTTTCTTTCATATTTATCTTTGTCATCCTCTGCTTGGAGGAGGCCTGGCTGGTCTGAGGGCTTACAGTATCAGACAGTCTGTCACTCCTCATGTTTCCTCCCTCTGTCACAATTTAATATATTTTGTCCTGCTAGCTGCTATAAAGCAGGAGCTCAATTTGATTCGAAAGGAGTCCAAACGGGTGAGCAAGTGGCATTACATAATGCCCAGCTACAGCTGGAGTCAGGGTTGCTGTTGTTTCTGAGCTCTCTGGGTCATAAACGTTTCCTCATCTTGTCTCATACCTTGGCTGTGCAGCAGCACTCCCCACTGCTGCTGCCTATCAGGGACCAGAGGCACTCCTCTCCCTCCTGGATCTATGGAACGTGCATGTGAGCAGCACTCTGGGTCCTTCCTCCTTCACCCACCAGCTTGACATTGTGGGATTCCTGGAAATGAGACAGGGTCTGCTTTTTGGTGTGTAAGCCCCAATAATTGCCAAGATTACTTTCCATTGTCATCCTCATTATCTCAGTCACATACATAGCTTTTCAAGCAGCCTTTTGTTTCTGAGGAAATAGATGGGATCAGGCAGCTGAGAACTATGGGAGACAGCATAGGACCAAACTTGGTGCTTGTGAAAAATCGAAATGAAGCCTCTGCTCATGAAATAGATCAAGCACATTCTGGTGCCTGTTTGTGACAACTGAATTAGAGACATTTTTCAAACAGTTCATTCCTATATAAAGGCTAAACTTGGAAAGGTCAGCAGAATACTGAGTTATTTCCTATTACAACATCAGTTGCTGAAGGATGCTTTCGTAGTGTAACTAGATTTTCAAGAGATTTTGCAACTTTGTTTATATGATTTTTTTTTTCTGCTTACACATTTTCTAGGAGAATGTCTTCTGCACTTTGGGTTTGTTTTGGAGATAGTAGTTGCAGACAGAGAAATGCTGGATACTTATTATTGCTCATTTACTACCACAAGAAAACACTACTTTAGGTACAACCCAGAGCAATAAAGTAAGGAGAGGAGATTATGCTTTGTGCTTGAAAGGGTTTTGGAATTTCAGAATTTGGTCTGTTTGTGGTTTGGGTGAAAACGAAGTATTTTAGCACTCCCTACAAAAGGCCAGTCCAGCACTGACTGTCCTGCACCTCATGGACACAGCTGTGGCGCTGGACAGCCAAGTCCTGAGGAGCTGCAGACTGGAAAGCCAACATCCTGCACAGCAGCCAGGAGCTGGAGCCATCTCCCCAGCAGCTCCTCAGATGTGTGGCAGAGGCTGAGGGAGCTGAGGGCAGCTCTGAGCTCTGGGCAGGGAACGGAGGTGCTCGGCTGAGCAGCTGCCAGAGCCCGATAGAACTTCCAAAACATGGCCATTCTTCATTAGCCTTTGGTTAAAACCACACTGCCCCTGGGTACTGCTTTGATCTGTGCAAATCAGCACTCTCCACTCAAAGCACTTCTGACCAGCTTTAGGTGAGGCTCCAGATCACAGATTCCACGAAAGCTGGATGCCTGTCTCCATCAGGCTCCTTTGCATACCCACTCTTCTGAGAGCATCCCATTGTTGGGACGCAGGCCTGATGCCACAGGCTTCAATGTGTTCAGGATTACAGTCCAATGGATTTCACACTAAGAACAACTAAGAGATAAAAACCAGCATTCTGTGAGACTTGTGAATAGTCTGTTTCTGAAGACTTGGGACAAAAGAAAAACATTATATTTACACAAATCTACAATATTTAAATTCTTATTCCTCATTTTACTCTTCTTAAAGAACAAAAAAATACTCATAATTCTATGTTATTTAGAAGTGGGGAAAAAACACATGAATAATAAATGTCAATATTGCTAGCAGCAATTATAATTTAATTACCCACAGACATTTATTTCTGCTTATTTTTCCTCTTACTGATACCACCACAGGAAAACATGAACTCACAACTGAATTTGATATAATTTTACATAGCTAGAATTAAGACTCAATATTTTTCTTACATGAGGATTATGATACTTGTAGTTAGTTGACATTCAAGAGGCTCTTCTAGTTGTATTGTGTTTTGAAATCAGAACTACTAATTTGAGACTCATTAGAGTTAAGCCATGGGTCTTAAGTTTTACTACAGGGCTTCAGGTCTCTGCACAGACTCCTTTAGCTTCAAGTCTTTTGGGGAATAATAGTGAATTCATAATTTAACAAAACATAATTTGTATTTCTTTGTATTTTCTCTGAATTATTACATTTTATTAATGCTTCTAGGAAAAAAAATAAATTACACCCTGAATCCAGCTAGCTTTTTCTTGAGAGGGTAGTTGACCTTCCCAAGCAACCAGCTGTTTTACCTTGTTTTCCAGATTGTGTATTTTTAATTCTATGAGGTTTTTAGAAATTCTTTTAATGATTGTAACATTCCACTGTAAAAATAGAGATTTCCTGTGAAGCAGACACATATACAATCACTGGCTGCAATACATCAACACATTTATGCCCGTTTAGTCTTACACAGCTCCAAGTGTAGGAGTGGGTGGCTGTCCTGGCTCACACGGAACTGCTGCTGACGTACAATAATTACCCCAACTTTAGAGCTTTAGCACATCTCTCTCCATTCTGTTCTTGGAAACAATCACACCAATAGCACACAGGAGTGATAGAATGATTTAGGTTATTAACAGGTGCTGTTTCTTACGGCTGTGTGCAGCTATATCGTTCTGTGCTGTTGATATTGGCTCTGATAATGCTTAGTTGAATTCCACCTAAAAATAGGCATGAACAAAAGCTATTTGGAGGAGGATATATTAAAATTTTATAACATGTTTTCCAGTGCCTCATGCAAATCTTGGCTATTTCCCTGCATAATCAGCTTGCACGGTTGAAGATTGAACTGCAAAAGGCTGAATCCTGAAAACAGCAGCTCCTGTAAACCATATTGCTGGAACCTGGGGTTTTCTCCAAACCCCTACAAAACGAAAATGATCCATCATCAGGGACTAGGCTGAGGATATGTGGTCTTTAGTCAGAAAAAGACTAAGGTGCCTGCAGAGTGCCATTGTGTGGGATGGCTTTAGATGTTTAATACGTTGTGCTCAAGCACTTCTATCAAATGGATCCCATATGGAAAATAAAATAATACAAGTGAAACCTTGCTCTTGTGCCTTCTTGCCCTCCACTGGTCTAGGAGCCCACATGAGTGATGTGTCTAAAGGCACACGGAGATTATGTGTCGTACCTGGTCTAGCTGGGAACAGGCTGGTTTGGCTTTGGAAGCACCACAGCTGGGCTCTCCCAGACACAGCTATCCCACCGAGATTATCTGTGTGCAGAAACTCCTCTCACTCAAATGTGCTCCTGCACTGAGCTGGGATTTTACAAGTTCAAATTTAAAATGGGAAGTAGTGCTTTTTTCCCTCCTTTTCCATTGTTTGTGTTATTGTGTCACACACAATATGACATCAGAGGCTGAGCAATGTGGCTCTCCAAGCAAACTGGTATAAAATGAACAAAAAGTCAGCAACCTGCTGCTGGCAGAATAGTTCACTCATTCCAAACCACAGCACCTATTTCCACCTTGGCTCCCCAGAAAAGCTTCTTATTTTAATACCCCAAAGCATAGAACGTGTCATTTACTTACAGAAAAAAAAACTTCTGAAAAAAACAGAATTTAACTGTTTAATTCATTGTCTCTTTCTCAACTTCCAGCATAAAATAATAGAACAGAATAGACCGTTCCAGTTGGAAGGGAAGTGCAGTGATCACTGCACTGCCTGACCAAGTCAAAGCAGGTTAAATGCATTGTCCACATGCTCTTAAACACCGACAATCCCTGGGGCATTGACCACCCCTCTAAGGAGCTTGTTACAATGTCTGACCACCCTCTTGGTAAAGAAACACTTCCTAATGACCTGCCTAAACCTCCCCTGGTGCAGCGCTGAACCATTCCCACACTTCCCGTCACTGGATACCAGGGAGAAGGGATCAGCACCTCCCTCTCCGTGTGCCCTCCTCCGGATCCTCCCGCAGCCTTCCCTCCTCCCAAGCAGAGCCGCCCCGAGTCCTTATCTGCTTGTCACAGGACGCTTCCCAGCCCTCTGGCAGCTTTGGTGTCCTCCCCTGGGCACGTTTAAGCAGAACTGCCTTTAGCTAAGCAAATCTCTCAAGCCTTTGTTTTAACCGCACAGTAGGAAGTCCAAGTGTCAGTGTGAACAAGGATTATTCTCTAACGAAACCTTGCCAGGAAGTGACAACAGTTATCGTTCTAAAACAAAGACATGCTACAAGACGGAGTGCCTACAAAATCAAAATTGTTCCTCACTTACATTCCCTTTATCATGATAAAGGTCAGGTTCTTTCACCAATCTCTAGCCAAGTAGATGGATACATGTATAATAAATTACAGAAATGCCCTTTGAGCCTCTATTATTTTGTGAAAAGAAATAGCTAAGCAGAGGGTGCTCACCCACGCATAAGAAAAAAAAACCCCAAAACATAATCGAAAAATCTTTCTTCTTTTCTTATTGAATTTCAAACAGAAACAGAAAAGTCCTATTACATTTTTTAGTCCTGCCAAGGCCAAACAGATTCATAATTGGCAGTTAAGCACATATTTATCTGCCTTCTGGGTCTGTCTCCAATCTGAAGAGAGAAAGATCTGACAATCTATTTCAATAAATGCAATAACTGTTGACACACAAGGAGGAATTCTTACAGTATTTATCTGTGGGACAATAGCCTCAGAGTGGTACAGCTTTCTCTTATGCTGATCACAGGCAAACCACAGAATTTTGCTACAGCCTGGAAACACACCTGAGTTGCAACCATTTAAACAAACCTAATAAAAACATGGGAAGAAGCTGGACACACCTCCAATTTCCATGTTCTGCATGGAACATGGAAATATTGCATCATTAATATCCAGAACAAGCAATGAAATATGTACAGCATCTAAGTGAATAATCCTTTTTCTCCAACGATTTTCTGAAAGAAATTAGGGTTGCTGAGCATTTGTTAACTGGAACGTAAGTCAGAAAGAGTGCTCAGAAGAGAAGCTGTTCTGACACCTGATCCTGTGTCTGGGTATGTAATGCTTTCTACCTTTTATACTCAGTTGCTCACTCTGAACTGCAAGGGCAACTGGTGTTTAACAAAAGACAAACTCTGTTTCAAAGTTATTTTCCATTTATTTGGGACTTTTTGATGTGAATTCCTGTAAGGACTAGAGGAGATAACAAAACATTAGTGGTTCTCTGTGGATATGAGTGATTCTGCCAGATACAGATTTTAATCAAAGAGATCTTGCTGCTGAAATAAAACAGGGGTTACTTTTCCATGTGTTTTCTGTGCATTAAGATCACAAGTTCTAATACAGACATCTAGTTTCTGGCTACAAAATTACATTTCATGTGGATTGTACTGGATCTGGAAAGGCTCCACACTGCATGTATTGCCTTAGAATGGTAGATCCATCTCTCTTGGAGACATTTGCCTTAGAATGGTAGATCCATCTCTCTTGGAGACATTGTTACTATTTCCTTGATTATAATGTCTTGTCTAACTTGATTTTTGTTTCCAACGATTTGGTAAAACAAGGCTGTAGGATATCATCATATACATTTCAACATGTCATTTTTTTCCTGTTGAAAACAAAACCAATCCTACTAAGCTGCCTCATTCTACTCCTTAGTTTTCTAACTATACAGGAATCCATTCTGCCAGGCCAGTGCAATGAGCAAACACAAACTCTAAGAAAATATGTATAAACCAAAAAACCATTTTTTGTGTTATAACATTTCTCTAACTGAAAATGCAAAAAAACCCCGCTGGCAGAAGTAAAAGAAGTGTTTCCAAAAACCAGTCTAGGTGTGCTGTTAACACTGCAAGTCTTTTGGTGACTTCACCACGAGCACACAAAGTCACTGTGGTGCAGTTGGGAATTGAGGGACTGGGCTCTGAGTCCACAACGACTGTTTAAATAAACATCTACTTGTTTCCTCCTAGGAAAGATGGAGAAAGAGACGCAGGTTACTGTACCAATCAAGCAAAGGGATCACATCAGCAAGAACCACCCGAGTGAAACATGACTGTTGTTTACTAGGTCATAGAAATTCTACATAAAAATTAGAATATGGTCCAAAAAATCCATAAAGATACAGAAGAAGAGACTAAATGATTGCTATATGATTTATCTGTTATTATACTGGAAAGGAACTATTAACCACAGTATTTCTGGCTGTAAATATATAATACAAAGAGAATTCTCCTGAGGTAGCATTGATTAACATTGGAGGTAAATTAAAACAAATACAAAGGGAAAACCACTTACAGCATATTGAGTTTCTGTGGGAAGTTTGAGTAATGATCCATTATTGTAAACAGAAATTATTTACAGTACCATGCTGTGAGAAGCAATAGTTCTGACAGAATTAATACATTAATACAAGGACATTGCCTTTGGTCACAGAGGAAGTTCACAGGCATGCAAATATCAGAGCTTCCAGCAGGCTCCCCTTAGGGCAGGGACTGTGCCTTTTCCTGCCTGGCAAATTCTTAGCACATCAGCAATAAATAAATAAAAACAAGACTGCACAGGAAAGTGTTCCTAATAATCTCTGTAACATTGAAAGAGTTAATTTCTTCAGTCAGCTGAGCAGGAAGGTTATTGCCCATAAGAAGAAGCCCTTCAGGCAGGTAACAGTCCCAGGGATGAGAACCTGACCCCACAATTAGCCCCTGTTGATAATGTTGTGCCCAGAATTTCCATTTTCAGGGACTGGTAATTTAACCTGCCATGAGTGAAAGTTCACAGCAAACAGGGCCCTGAGCACCTGCCTGTGTTTGACACTAGGGCAGAGAAGGTTGAGACTTTGGCTTCTATGAGTTCTAGAGCAAGACAAGATTGAAGCAAGAGTAGCAAAGCTGCTGCCAAGACAGTTTTGCTCCCAACAATAAAAGGACAGCATGCAAATCATATGTGTGTGTGCCTGGCGAGAGTCCACAAAGCCTTGTTCTTGGAAGACATTCTGAGAAAACTTAAGAGGAATTTTGCAATCCATTAAAAATAATGTATGCAGAGTAATAGGCTATAGCTAGAAATGTCTGAGAACAGAAGCATCAATTTTACTTTTCCTTCTGGGCCTGTACTTAGTTTTTGAGATGAAGAACTGCACTGTGAAAGACCAGTGGGTGATAACAGTCCAGCTAATAAGGAGACAGACACGACAGAAAAGGTTGTATGATAAAGTGCTATAAACTATCCCCTATTCAGCCTGCCTTCCATCACATTTTATTTTAGGCAGGTACCCTTGGGCAGACACTCAAAATCTGTCCTGAGTGTTGCTCTGCCAAGAGGCACTTGGGTTCAAAAGCACTGTTAATTAGCATCATTAGCAGTCCCCCATTCATCATTTTGTATCAGCTAATAATGGTTCTTAGAGGAACTTAAATTTGATGTAGTGTCATTTTAACAAATTATTGAAACCCAACACCCAGTATTTCTGTTTGAGTATCAATTCATCAAGAGGGAAAAGGTCCAGTTTTCAGTGGTTCCTCACATGCTGTAAACCCATCCAACTTACCCCGTTGAGAGGTAAAGGACTGCAAGACAACAGCTTCTTGTTTGCATTGTAACTAAATAAACGAAGAAAAATCCCCAAGACAGAAAAGTCAGTGCTTAGTACATTGCCTCATTTAGGAATGATAATACTGCATGAATACAGACACCAGTGAGAGTGGTTATATTCCAGACTGGAAATAAAGGTCCTGTACCTTAATAAAAGACAGAGTTGAGGGAAATGTCATGGGATAACAACCAGCCCACCTTCAAGGCCTCAGTGCAAAAGCAACTCATGTTCATTTGCAAGGGACTGAGAGTTAATTTAACAACTCATTTTTATTCAGTGGCTTTTGTGAAAAGGGTTGTTGATCTCAGTGACATTATAAAACATAGCTCTGAAAGAGAAACTGATAAGGTGGTCTTGTGAGGAAGGTCAAGGAGATGGATGGGGTGAGATGTGCTCACTGGTGTACGGGGTTTCTGTGTGAGGCCAGGGCACACTGGCCATGAGAAATGCAGATAAACACAGGCAATGCACTGTGCTGAGGAGGGCAAAAGTACTGTGAATTTAATTCTGCAGCAGCACATTTGTAAATTGAGCAGCACTGAGGTACCACTACTGGAGATGTACTGAACTACTGAAATTCCATTTATAAATATTGGCCTAACTCCATTAAAGTAGGTGTTCATAAAACACATTCAGACAGAACTTCAGAAATGTTCTAAATATCTCTGATTCTGCCATTCTCAAAAAGTGTCAGTTCCACCAGCAAAGTAAAGCCTGGGCCTGATCAAAACTTCACACTCAGTAAGACAGTTTTCAAAATATCAGATCCACATTTTTATAATTTTGCCTCAGCTTACAAATTATACAATACATCAGTTTGTAATGAAGAAGAGAGAAGAATGAAGAGAATAATAAGAAAATAGAGACTATAAAAGGAATAACCTACTAGCAGAGAGACTTCATTAATGAGTACCTTTTAACTTCAGAAAAAAGAAAAGAAACTGTCCAACAACAGTTGGAATTATGGAGGCAACCTTCTTTGCTGTAGACACACACCGAAGTGGAAGGCAAAATGTTAGGCTGGACATTCTTTCCTAGATCTGTATCCCATTGCTGCCTCTCTGAGACTGCACAGACACCTGTATGCAGATGTTTTTGAGGGCAATGTAGCACAGCCAGCCATAAACTCAAGAGAAGACACGGCTGAAGATGCCCCACAGCCAGGCAGTCATTCCCAGCACACATTATAAGGAGGAGGAAGACACAGAAAAGGTCTAACTTAGGCTGATGTGGAACAGAAATAAACAATACAGAAAGAAAAGGCTGTGAGAGAAAGCTGACAGCAGTACAATTCCCTGGCTGGAAGAACTGTGGGTGTCAGGGCTCTCTCTGGCACGGCAGGGTGAGAGAGGAGGGAGCACGAGGCAGGACGCGGCCGCGGGACGCTGCCCCGGCTGAAGCGTCCTGGCTGCGATCCCTGCAGCCCGCGCCGCTCCTGTGGTGCCCCTGCAGCACGGCAGGCCCACGGGCTCAGCTGCTCAGCCCAACAGGGCTAATCCATCCTGGTTCCACCACGGGACACGTGAAGGCTTTTCCAGCCTTCTCCTCCTGTCAGCTCCGTGTTATTCTTGCCTGTTCAACGTGCCCGTGATCACGTAGTCCAGGAGCCTCATTGCCAGAGGAACAGGGACCTGTGCCTGGCCTCCTGCAGTTATTTTGATGTTAACTGTTTTCCGTAAAGACTACTTTGAAGAAAATATTTGCATGTTGGCAAAAAGTTTGCAGTTGGGTGGACTGTTTCAACCTGTATTTAGGTGGGGGAAGTCTTTTAAAAGCTGCTGAAATTTGTTTCTCCATAGCAGTATGATTTTCTCATTTATTGAGACATATAGTCATCATTGTTCTTTAAGAATAGAGGTGTCACACTGCAAAAGGCCATTAAAATGCAAAAATAGAACTAGGCCATCTTTATGCTGCACATCAGGGTATATGCAGGGACATTATTGATCACAGAAATTACACATAAGAGGTTCCTAAAATAACATGGGGGGTGAGACAGCAGCTCTCACAGCCATCTTTTAAGTCTGAAGGTTCAAAATAAAATGGGATCATTATTGAAATGTTAAATAGGAATATAAAGTTCCTGTTGATACAGGATTGCCTGTGTCCTAATTATGGAAAGATTTTCTGTCCTCCTTTTCCTCCACTCTCCTATCTACTTGGCACTTCCTTCAAAAGGATGTGTACATCATCAGTAGAGAAAATCACACTTTTGAATGATCCTTAAGATTATTTATAATATTAAACTTAGATGGTATCTTGTAATATTATATTAATTTCTTTTTTAAAATTGCAATATAAACTTAAATTAAAAACATAAAGTAAGTCCCCTCCCCTAATAAATGCCTGGGTGGTAATTCCAAGGGGGAAAATGGGTAGATATTTGTCCCCTGTTCCTCAGGATAGGTTCTGAAATCCACAACTTTAGGTGCAAAAAGGAAAATGTATTTTAAAATACGTTTCTTCATTTTCTGTTACTTCTTGTCTCTAGTGCCTAAGCATCAGAGTTATTTTACCTCTTGCTGAAATGCCATCAGTGGCTGCACAAGGAAACATTTGTGAGTAAATGAGTGTTACAGGCCAGGAGTGGTGTGTGGTGAGTTCCCAGCAGGAGCTCTGGGCTGACACCTGCACCCCCAGCACCAGCGCTGGCCAGCAGGGACCCGGAGCCTCCTGCTCTGCCAGGGCTGGGGCTGCTCTGGGAGCAGGAGATGGGGCTTTGGGTCAGACACCTCCACAAGGAGCTGGATAACCACAGTCCACAGCACAGGGTTGGATGTGATTTACTGTAAAAAACAGCAGCTGGACGCTGATCAGCTCTGTATTTACTCACATAGGACATACTCAGTCTGCTTTGCTTGCATTATTAGATTTGAAGGTTCACCTCAGTGGCCAAAAGCAAATGAGATGGGCTAAGTCTCAGAGAGACATTAGGAATACACCATTTCCCCACAAAAGACTGCATTTTCTTTCTCAGAAGGAGTTATTTGTCTGATGCTGTCTTGCCTAATTATGTTGCCCTGAAACTCTTGCACATTTATTTGAATAAAACAACATTATGTAAAATAGAAAATAATTCAGCTCTAGAAATTATTGCAATAACAATGTGGAACGCATCAGAACTAATCAGCTAAACGTTAGGAGATCTTATTCTACAGAGGGCCAATCTAAATTACTGTGGCTTATATAAATGCCTGCTTAGATAAGGTTTGGCATTGATTAAAAGACAACCATACATAGGGCTCAAAAATACTACTTTAAAAAATTTATTTATTTTTAGTTATTAGAAGTTAACATCTAAAGATTCAAACAATGAAACGGTCCTTTTTGGAAGACAGGGCATCACTGTTCACTAAAAAAAAAAAAAAGACAATTTCAAGAAACTAACAAAAAACATCAGAAAACAGAGGAGGGGTCGCACCTGAGGGGTGTGAGGGGCAGGTTTTAAGAGCTCTTGGAAAAATTGCATTCTGTTTCTGTTTGATGGCCCAGAAGGATTCATCTGCACACTGGAAAAAAGGACTTCAGCCCACTATGTGCCATTAACTTTGAGAATTCACCCAATGGGTGAAATTCTATAAAACACTCAAAAACAAGGTGTGCTGTCGAGCCTTAGAACAGAATACAATTAAAATCATTTAGTATTCATTTAATTCATGAATTAAGGGACAAGGGAAAGGAAGGGAGAAAGGAATAGAAATGGACATGGTCATGAATAACCACTAATGCAGATTTCTCAGGAACAAATGGAGCTTAACCTGAGCAATTTCCTTTCATGTAAATGTAACAGGCCCTTTGGATGGGGGAATGCTGTAGATATAAAAAAATCCTGATTTTTAATAGGCTTTCAGAAATTGTTTCTAAAAGGTTGGTGCAAAATTGTCTGAAAACTGCTTTCAGAGAATAATCCCAAATGATTCCTATTTTTTAACAGAAGGATGCAGTGAACGGAGTTCTGTAGTGATTTATTCTGCCTTCACTATTTTCAGTAATGAGGAGGACAATGGGACAGTGTACATATACTTATTAAATTTGTGAACACCATCAAGCTTGAAGGTGTTTCAAAGATTTTGAAGGACAGAATTAGAATTCAGAAGATTGTAAAAAGCTGAAACATGGAGTGAAAAACAAGGTGCATTCCTATTAAATGTCTTTAAGAACAATCATTGTGAAGAGCAGTCTGACATAAAAGGATTTCTGGGTTCTAGGGAATTGATGGCACAAATGGATCAACAAAACTCTGCTGATGCCAGGGAAGAAATAGTTTATTAGGAGGCATAATTAAGTAGACTTCCTGCAAGGTATGAGACATATGAGAAGATATGAAATGCCAAACCTCAACAAAGATGTGTTCAGAAAGGTTGGATTTCTGAAACCTCTAATTGTTCTATGTGAGAAGAATTATAAACTCATTCTGTGGTGCCGAGACTTCAAAATACATAAAATGCTGCAGCACAAGGAATAGTCATCATCCTTTGAAAAGCTAGCCATTTGTATTTCCTGTGAGTCTGTGCAACAGGAGAACATGCAACCTACTTCATAAGCAATAAATTTTGTTCTCCACTGTTTTAAAATATAACAAATTATGACTATATATCTGAGAACAGATCTAATTCTTCCCTGACCACCTGTCTTCTTTCTCTGAGCTTCTGATTGCTTAACACAGACTAACAAACTGACATTACCAAGGCTTGCACATGTGGGTTGGGAGAGATCCATAACTGGATCTTTCAGCTTCACTGTAGTCCCTGCTGTAATCTCCTCTTTAGAGAGACTCTAAAAGAATAAATTAGATTATGCCAGAAAGTAAAAAGCATGCTCATCTCCATTGCTGGACCAGGTATGTCAGGACAGAAGATGCCACTGGGATGTGCTTCAGGTGAGATAAATGGGATAAATCAAAGCAAAATATTTCTTAAGCCTCACGTTAACCAGATGATTCACTACAGAAATTGTCCCCCACCTTTGCTGGCTGAATGGAAACAGCAATGACCAACTTCCTACCAGTTTGAACTTCCTTACACCTTACTCTTAATTGCCTTTGCCCTTGAATGATGTGAGAATTCTGCAGGGAATTTTTTACCCACAAGCGACAGGCAAGGGACTGCTAACTTACTGCTTAGACAGAACAGCAAATAACAAAGGCATGAAGTTGGCTTCTATAGTTTTATACTGTCTTTTCCATCTGAACTGTTAGTACATGGTATATGGATAGCTAATAGACAAATTAATGGGATGCCTGAAGCAAGGCAATTTTTAATGTATTCAAAACACTACAGTTAAAGAAAACAATAAACAAGGAATACAAATATTTAGAATAACATTATAATGACAGACACATTCCCATTGTGTAAAAGTATATTAATTGCTGAAAGGAAAGTAATTTCATTGAAAGACAAAGCAGTCAAAACAACAGATCTGATCTGGCTGGTACATCTTAGCAGACTTTATTTCTGAGGAAAGGTACAGGAGTGTTTGATTTGTAAAACAACTGCTACCTCATGGGAAAGTATAAAGAACATTCTTCTGGGAAAAAAAAAAAAATTCTGTTGTGTAAGTAAAATTTGCTGAATTTATCTTTTCTTAATTTGCATAGCTAAGGATATTTGCAGTACTCAAAATGTGTATAACTGGTGAGTTTAATTAATTTCTCAACTCTGCTACTTGAGGCAAAAGAAGATGAAGAAAACCAGAAACGTGGGCAGGAGTGAGAACACAGCACTGCTCCCTGCCCTCCCACAACTCAAGCACTGGAAATTGATATGAAAGCAGGGTCCTGATATCTCCAGAGTTCATCTGCTTATTGCATTCTTAGAGGTTATAATCCTCTGTTTGTGAAGCCACAATGGGTAGCTGTAGAGAAGATTACAATGTCACAAATCCTATCAGAGGATTATAAGTCTGTCAGGTTGTGAGTAATTATGATGGAAAAGCAAACCTCCAGAGGACATAAAAATAACCTTCATAAAAGGAGATCTGGTGCCACATAATAAAAGTATACATGGAAAACTAACCTCAGACTGCAGCTCTTTTGCAAAGAAAGAGCCCAGAAAATATTACAAGGATGTGAGTGTGATGGTACAGCATGGAGCCCAAGAGAAATGAAAAGCAGAAGAGAGAGGCTTCCAACCAGTTTAGTCACAAGGCCAGTGATATTCCACTCCCACCCTCCTCAGATGGCAGTAAAACAGCCAACTGATTTCACAGAACTCTGCTCCTACACACTTGGAGCCTAACTAGAAACAAGGAGCCCAAACCTGAAATATGATGAAGGCCTCATCTCCTAAGTCCCTGTGACCACAGAGAATTCAGGACCTCACAGCCTCACAGACTTTGTCTAGAAGACAGTGGGAAGTTTCCGTCTACAGGTCTTGATTTTAACTGATACACAAAGATGTAGTTGTCTCTTTCCCCTTTTGCAACCTGTCACAAAGAGTTCAGAAGAACTCACAGACATAAGATTCTTTTATATATATATATATATATATATGAATTCCCATAGATTTAAACATAAAGTGATAGCAGCACATTTAGTAAGAAAAAGGCCTACTTATAGGAACACTGAGTGTTCTTCCCTGACTGGACACAGATAGCAGTGAAGCCTCACACCTCTTCAGCCACATTGCTATTGATTTTCCTTTTTTTTTGTTTCAACTCCACTCCCACTCATTCACCCACCTGTTATATCATTATTAAAAGAAATACAGTCTCTGGCTTTCACATAGGTAAGTGCCTGAAGGATGTAGATAGAAAATTAAAGGGGCGGAGGGGGAAGGATTTGTATTGTAAAACTAGTGCTGTTCTCATCTTCACTTCAGATAAAAGTATTCCAAGTGAAGAGTCCATCTGGTTTTGAGTGTGTGTAGATAGCACTGCCTTCATCTGACAGCTGCAGAGACTTCCACAGCACTGGAAGGAAACTCAGGAATTTTGACATTTAGAAACAGACATGGGACATTATTTGAGCAACAGCAGCTCTGTCACTACACAGCTCACTGATACATCTCTGCAGTTTATCTCTCCTGCCAGAGGAAAATCAGCTCTTCCTAAGATAAGCACCAAAGGCAGAGCATCAAGGATTTTATGACCTGGTTCCTTGACCTCCTTTCCCATGTTCAGATGTAAGGCATTGTCTCTGAACATCAGCCCATGAATCTCCCTACCATAATTCTTCCTTATGAAGACTGCACCCAGAGTAGCCTTGTTCATCGGTGTCTCAGATGAGAGCAAGGTGCCAAGAGCTGCCAAGCTGTCTGTCCTTTGGTGTCAGCCAGCACTGTGCTCCCTGCTGGGGCACAGCCACTCGCAGCAGGGCTGGGTGTCCTTCCCTGCCTGTGCTCTGTGCTGCCAGCACAGCCCCAGCACCACTGGGCCAGCGGGACTTCAGTGCCTCCACTCTGCCAGTCTAACTGGAGGTGTTCCTGCATCTCCTGCACTGGGGAGGAAAGCTCGGCCTCAGAGATCCACTGAGGTTGTCTGTGTGTGAAACACCACACACCCTTTACCATGGGAGACAGCAGCAGAGCAAGAGGTTAATTGTGCAGGAAGTGAATACAAAACATAAAGCATCAGAGGTCAGTGTGCTGAGAGACTCTGCCCTCAGTGGCACCAAGGAGGATCCCAGGATGATGGGACTGAGTCCTACAATGACTTGCTAGGACAGGGAAAGACATAAGACAGTATGTTTGGTGACATGCATTTACACTGTAGACTGTCACTTCCATTAAATAGAAACATTTTTTTTTGCTGGATGAAATGCCATCCCACTCATCTCAGGTCTTTTCTGTGATTGTGATTAGATGGGTAGGTTGTCTGTGTTACAAAAATGTTTTTGTGATATGGTGCAGAGACAGAACAGATCACTGACTAGCATAAATTGCCATGAAAAATATGTATTGTCTCAGAGCTATCACATTTAGGGGCAAAAGAACTACTCACATGACTCGTGCATCACTGATGAGAAAACAAAGTCTGCAGATCTTAAGGGACAAAGACATAGGGATGACTTACAACAGTATTATATACAGAACAACACAGCTCTGTGGGTTACTGAGGGTAGAACCTCATCCCAGAAGTTGCATTGCAAGGTCACAAGTGTTGAGAAAAGACAGCAGTAATGATAAAAGATTGGAAAGATTGAAAGGAGTGAAATTATTTCAGAGAAGAGATAAATATTTGAAAAGTGGTAAAAAAGCATTTAAAATAATGAATGATAAAGAAGTTGGATTGCAAGTATTTGTTCTTACAAAAATACAAATCAGTTAAATTGCTAGGCAGATAAATTAGATGAGAGGAATACTTTTCAGTTTAGGACTTGTTCTAGACTGGAAAATATTGCAGCAGAATGCCATTAATTTGATAAAAGCTGAAATACCATTTTTCACATATGCAGAGAATAAGGCCATGGATATTTATAACAGCAAACACAAACAAAAGGGTTCAAGTTTATAAGGTTTTGGGCATAAGCTGTTTTGCTGTTTCTAGGAATAACCCCAAGAGTAAGGGATAAGCACAACCTCTCAGAGACTGTTTTGCTTGTCAGTACCACTGGGGCTCCTGCAGCCTCCTGTCACACATTTAGTGTGGGCAGAGAGTGGCTGTTCAGCTGCAGGGACCACACACGTCAGGGGTGTCTGTATGTGCACAAACAGGGCACTGTCTCATGGGCATGGCACCATGGTTTTGATGCACCACCTTCTGCAGAACAAAGCCTTGTATGGGCTGGGTGTGAATAAGAATATCCTTTAAAATACAACATTTAATGCAAATCTGAAGGAAGGGGTAAAGAATGTAAATAAAGACAATGACAATGGCATTACAATACCTCCAAAGACATGACAACCTCAAGTTATAAAGGTGTAAGAAAATGCACAAACACAAAGCCTCTGTGAGGGTCAGTTCAATGGCAGTGAGACAACCTACAGAGAGGAAAGAGCAAATACCTAGGGCAAAGGTTTGAGTGTCACTCCAACAGGAGGTTCAGTCCTGAGTCCTGAATGGAGAACAGTCTTATTATCCAGGAAGAAACTGAAAGGAATTACTTTACAGCCATAGCCAAGTTGTTGAAATCCTACAGTCTTCATCATAGGTGGGATTTTTCAGAAACAGCACCTGCAGCTTCTCTTGGCGGGGCTTGTAGGAACGAGAGTATGGATTCACAATGCTGGATGAGCTGGTCTTATAATCAAGTATATTATACTCAAGAACAAGGAGGCAAGTATGCTTCTTGTGTCAGTGTAGTTATGGATGGGAGGGGAGCAATTTTAGTCTGATATTCTCTAATCACTCAGCTCTCTCCTGTTTTCATAGCTGTTATTTTCAATTTTAGTTAGTTCAGGGCATATCTTTTTCTCCTGAGTATCTGGAAATGCTCAGCTATTATTATATTTTGCTCTGAGTTTTCCCCTTTGACTTCCCAGACTTCTTTTGTCTGTCTTGTTCTCATTTCTTTTGTATGTGTGTCTGCAGGTGGCTTTTATAGCAAAATCTCATTCTGCTTTCCTGGCCTCCCCCCACCTTCTCCTGTTTTGTTACTGCATTGCTGGTCTCATTTGTGCTTTTCCTGATGCCTGTAACCACTCATTTTCTAATAGATTCCATTCTGTGCCTATGGAGTTCATTTTCTCTATCCTCAAGCATGGAATCATTGACTTCATTGTACAGAAAGGAATGAATCCCCAGGCCACTCTGCAGAGCAGGTTTCTCACTCCTGTGGCTGAAGAGGAGGAGGGAAGTGGCTGAGCTCAAGGGATGTCCGTGGCAGGCTCTTGGCTCTGAAGCAGTGAACAAACTCATTATTGCTGCAGCCTCTCACAACCCTTCCTCTAACCCTGAGTCTCCCGTAGCTCTGGCAGTTTCTTGACAAGATTAATCGAACTAGGTGAATGCACAATGTGTCCTATAGACAATGCAGAAATCAAACCAGTCAGCTTTGAGGCTTTTGCCTTGTATTACCCTGTTCGTACATGGGACTACGGGTGGTGTCATGTTTTACATTGAGTTCGTATTTGTATTTAATAATTGCTGACACACCCATTACTTGGTTCCTGAATGAAATGCATAAATCAGATATAACACCATCTTAACTGGACAAAGTGCAGAAAAATTACAGTGACCAATAACGCTGTTGCCACATGATTCACACTAAACTAACTCCAAAATTCATAACTGGAGAGGGGTGGAAACTCTCCCAAAAAGCATTTTCACTTGGAAAATTCAGTAAACAGTTAACTGTAACACCTTCAATTGCATAGGCTGACATATAGGTCAAGGTATTAGAGATAAGGTAATGATCAATCTTCATCAGCTACTGGGAATACAACCAGAAGCCAACGCTTCAGACATTTCCTGGTCTCTGTTGGTGGCTGGCATATAAATTCCACTTCCTCTAGCTATGAAATGGTTTTGTTGCAGCTTCCTTCCAGTTATTTTCTTCTCCATGTGTCTCCCAGCAGCTTTTCTATACCTAGAGGTCTTAAGGGAATTACAGCCAAAAACACTCCAGTATAAAAAGAATGTTTTCATTTTTCCTTTTTTCCCTGTCTCATTTTCTGCCCATCAGACATCTAGCTTGTGTGTGGTGGGCTCCAGCATATTTCAGACTCTGCCTTTTGGGCTAGTAGCAGGAAGACAGAGAGCAAACCACAAGCATTTCATCCACAACTCTTCAAAGTCTCAGAAGGATAGGGAGCAGGCTGGCATTGCATTTCCTCACTTCAGCAGAAAATAGAATAGGTTGGGAATTTTGCAGGGTTTTTTACAGTATCACCATTGCTAATCAGGTCTGATTATTCTTGCTAGAAGCTGTGGCACAAACAGTTTGTTGAGTCTTTGTAATGTTCATACTCCCTGCTTTTTAAAAATAAATACATAAATTGGCAGTGGCACAGTGCAGCTGGTTGTATGGAATAGTGTGGTGGACAATACCAGAGTCACATTGCCAAAAATAATCTGTGAGCACAGCCACAGCTTTCGGGTTAAAGTTGTCCCCATTCAGTGAAGCAGCTATTTGCAAATACCAGCCAAAGAATATCTGGTTCATAAGGGATTTCACTTGACATGAGGTGTCACTGGTAGAGCTGGTAGGGATTTTTCTGGTTATACTTCCAATTGAAACCAATCCCTTGTATCACAAAATGTTTTGAAGAATCCAATCGGTTATGATTGCCTCCCTGAAATGTAACACTATTTTTTCCAACTTCAGGAAAAAATTTAAAACCTCAAATTTTACACGAACATTTTGTGAAGTAGTTGTAGACAAATGTCTTATTTCCTGGGAGAATCTCTATTCAGTATTGCTGAGACTGAAGGAGTGTTAAGTATAAGATGTCACTGCCAAGGCCAATCCCGTTTTTAGTTGTAAATGTGGATTGCCCCAAGGTAGGGCAGTGCTGCTGAAAACCTCCCGGTTGCTCACAGATTACTGGACTCCTGCAGTGGTTAGACTGACACCACCCATTGCCCAAACTGCTGCAGAATTTACACTGCACCATTGCTGCTTCAACTATGAACATTTCCTAAATAGCATCCAAACACAGGTGAATTAACCCACATCATGGGGAGAAACCCCACTACATGGGGAGAAAATGACACAAGTGTCCTTTTTGGTCACTTATTTCTAGAAAACCAAAGATAAGGAATCAGATCACACACTTTACTAAGCTAGTGAACACATGCAACATTCACCAGCAATGGCCAGTTAGACTAAAATTTAGTTTGATTCAGATTTAGATAGATGTATATATCAAACGGAGATTTCTCCTGTAGGCCCTAGGCGTTCATTCCAATGAGACCCTCTTTATAAATTGGAATTATTCTTCAATATGGCTAAATGCAGTTTGCCAGAGGTGGCCTTTTACTTAATTCACTTTGTGCAAATGGCCAATTGAATGAGTAATTTGAGCTGTGTCTTCTATGTGATGACATTGTCTTGTGTAAGCATCTGGCTCTGAGTGGGGGGCACTGCATTAGTCAGTGTGGCAGTGTAAGAATGTCTTTAATTCACTTGAAATTCATAATTCAGAAGAGTTCTGGGCCTTTAACAAGACAGGAGAGAAGTCAAAGAAGATCTAGAAATTGAAAACATGTTTCTTTGCATCTTTGTAAACACTCAAGGGAGCAAATCCCAGCACCCTCAGTAACCCAGCAACCGAGAAGCAACAGAGTCTGACACTGAACACTTGGACAAAGCCCAAGTTCACCTCATTCATCTTCCCCAGTACATTCCTGGGGTAACTTTCTCCACTGTTTAAGAGAGACGCTGAATAAAACTGGTATGTTTAAGTAAGAAACACATACAGAAACTAGTCCTGATTTGCTACACCTTATTTACATTGTTTTTACAAGTCTCCATGGCTGGAAGTAATTTCAGCAGTGAGTGTAGCAATACTGGTTCTCATAATATTTTTAACAGAGTGAAATCATGATATTTTGACAGACTGAATAATAAGAATTGCCACAAGGGAACCTCATAATAGTAGCATCCATGAAGTACTGATTTAGCTTTACTCAGAAGAAAAATTAATGACTGTAGGGTTAAAAGGTTGATATTTTCCTTAGAGTGAAGGTCCCACCCATGCTGGTACCCTCAGTGCTGCCCTTTACCGAAATACAGCTCTTCTGGCATTCCTGCTCAAAGTGCACTCAGATGCAGCCAGAGGAGAGATATAAGTGGAAGGTATGGATGGTTTGGAAAGAGTGGTCAACTATTCATTGGTTCAAACCATTCTAGCAAGAGGCTCTCCTCGGCTGTACTCTAGAGATGGAACGGGAAGGGTATAGGGCTGCAGAAACTCCTGCTCTAAGAGTCAGTTGCCCCAGACATGCCAGTACTAGAGGTGAACAGAAACATGCTGAGTTTTTATTTACTACAAAATAACAATGCCTTAAAATAACAGCTGTTTCTGTGAAATTGCTGACTTAACCAACTTATCCTTTCAAGGTAATACTATCAAAAAAGATTCGTGTTCCAATAGTTTTTGGGGAATTCTGAAACAGAAAAGTTTCTCATTTTCAATTCTTCATTATTAAGAACCAGTAACAGCAAGAAAAATCCTCCTGTTACTAGATGATAACATTGGTACCATTTTTGTCCTGTTGCCTCAGGGTGCCCTCCCAATCTGGGCACAGGTGTATGGGATGGACAGAGCTCTGCACAGGCAGGGGCAGCCCCAGTGTGAACAGCAGGGGCTGCACGAGGCACCAGAGACAGGGAAGAAGTTAAAAAACACCTTTGGTTTCGTTTCTCTCCCAGCAGTAAATCTGTTAACTGACTTCAGAGCTCCTGCTTATTAATGAGCTGTGGAAAGCCAGGTGGCTCAATTCCCTTAAAATCCTGGCAAACTGTAGGGATATTTGGCTCCTGCCAGATCCTGTGGGCACTTGGAGGATGGTCCAATCCATCCATCACAATTAACCATCTTTCCCATAACTGACCAGCGTTCTGTCTACACAATCTCTACCCTGTGCCTGATGCTGTGGGAGTTACTGTACTGTCACCAACACAGAACCATGGTCTCATTGCAAGAGAAAAATGTGCTTGTCTGTGATTGCAGAAGCCATGAGAAGGTTCTAGAATCACCAATCAGCTCCAAATATCTCAAAATGCACAGCCTAGAGAAAGACTCAGCAAAAAAGATACACTGACCATGGTGAAATCTGTTGAAATTTAGGTTTGCTAATTGAGTGCAGCATACAATTATGACCAAATATTTTAGAGGCGGGAATTGGACACTAAAAACAAAAATAAATTTTATCTTAGAAAGAAAAGTATACAGGCTGTATTCTCAACCGTAAAGGAACAAATCAATTTCAAAAAGGATATAGGGTGAGTGGTGGCATAAAGCTGTACATAAGCAGTGATTAGCTCCTGTTTTTATGCATGTCTGCTACAGAAAACATGATCTTGGTGTGATATTACAATACCCACCATCAGGGGAGAGGAGAAAACATAGGTATGAAGTGTGTGCTTTGAAGAAATCACCTAATGATAGTCATGAGGCAAAAAAGCACATTTTACACTGTGATGCTTGTCTACAGAACACAACATAATGCTGTGAAAATAATCAAGCTGCTCCTGGTTTTAAAAGCAGTGTAACTGTGTTTGCGCAGCAGCCTGAGCCAATTTAAATGAGTCTGGCTCTTTTACTGCAGAGCTACTCTACTGCCCTGTATTCAGTCTAACTTGGAACGAACTCCATGTTTTGCTTTGTATCTTAATGCAGCAGCAAATTCAGTATTGTCAGTGTTCAATTGTTTTGAAAACCTATTTTTTAGTTCAAAGATCTTTTTATACAAAAGTTATTGTGTGTTGCCATAATCACTTGTCAGCTTTTAATCACACTATTAACTCTTCGAAGTACAGGTCTGCTGTACTCAGACTCCTACTTTGTAATAAACACTGTTTTGTTGCATTAAATCTCAAGGCATAGTCTATCTAATCTGTACTCAATAACGAGATGAAAACCTTAGGACTAATTTACTTTAACTTAATGCTTGTCAATTTTCTTTAATACAGATCCACCACAGATGAATAATGTCATGCCAACATCTCCCCTCCTTCCTCAGATGGCACATCAACATTCATATCCCAGCCTGGGACAGATCACAAACCCATATGAGCAGCAGCCCCCAGGCAAAGAACTTAACAAGTACGCGTCTCTAAAGGCAGTCGGTAAGTAAGCGACGCGACGCATGACTTCTCCTTTAGCTCAGCATGTTGCACTTGCTGCTGGCAGCTGACATTCTGCCTCAGAGTTGAAAACAAGGTCTTGCTCATTGGATATTGAATATCCCATGGTAGAATTTAATATAGGATATCGTGTTAGTTGGAAACGCAACAAAAATTAAGATGCGGACTGCAATTAAGGGATAAGAAAACTACATGCAAGAACTGGTGATGACATGATGAGAGCTCATACACACACACAAAATCACCCTGTGCCCCTGCAAGACATTTTTCAACAAGTTGCACCTCTGTTGTACACATAGTGTGCAGCCCCAGCTCTTTATGCCCCGAACCTGTGAGCAGCAGGCAATTGGACTTGATGGTCTCTGTGGGTCCCTTCCAACATGAGATACTCTCTAATATGCCTACGTATGCATTGTGGTGTGTACTTCCCACAGTTTTCTACACAAGTGACAGAGAAAAACACCAGCTTATGATTTAGACACAAGCTAAATACTTTCAAAAAGAGAAGGCACTCATACAGTTCTGGAGTAAGAACTTTCACATTTCTTGCAAGATGTACATTAGTAGGTCACTGAAGGAATGTTCTGAGATCTTATGATTTAAAACTCTTAGTGCATGATAAAACTCCTAATAAAAATCCCAGTGGTGGCTATTTTCTATGCCTGATTAACATTATTTTAAGTAAATGAGAGAACATTCTCAAAGAAACAGTTGTGGGGAGAGAAAAGGACAAAAGTGGGTAAAAAATTCAAGATAATTTTCATATTGAATGTCTAAACTTACAGTAGTTTTCAGGGGCTGTAAATACCTGCTGCACACCCTGTGATGACAGAAAGCCCCTTCTAGACAATAATGCATTAAGAAATGGGGGGTCTTCCCACTAACCCTTGCTTAGCTTTCACATATGGATGTTAACATAATTTCCCCATAAATTCAGAGTAGTGCCACACTCTCTATTTCCCAACAGACATAGTTATCTAGAAAAAGAGCAGAACAGCTATGAGCTTTCTAACTTAAGAATCAAATATTCACCATGCCAGAAATGATTTTCATCACAAACTGACATTCCTTTATCTGCACTTCAGGATACTAGACCTCTAACAAAATGTACATCAAAGTCCCATCTCAAATAGTTCAGTTTTACTTAAGCTTGTTGGTTTTGTTCTTACAAGTGGCATTTTAAATCTGTTTATAAAAACAAGGGTTAATAGCTTTCTCCTGAGTTTTGAATACCAAGCAGCTTCACAATTCCTTCTTCAAAAGGTGCTACTGTGTAATGATGTGGTGATTATCACAGATTTATGCACTGATATTGAGCTTCTTTTTCAGATGAGCTTTCTCTTTCAATTTAGGTCAAGCCAGTCATCAAAGCTGAAAGGTATTTAAGCATAACAAAATGAGGGATGAAACACTCTAAGAAACTTTTCTCATCTGCCCAAGAGCCACTGAATGTATCTTTCAGAAAAATTATGACATTAGAACCTAGATATTTCTTGTGTGTCTGAGTACAAGTTTTTAAAGCAGCTAGATTATAACCATACCGTTAAATCAACCTTGAAAGATTGTGCACTTCAGCTCCAGAAGTTGTATAATGTCTCTTAGAATCTTAAACTAAATTAGACATAACTTTCAGGGACATTTTCTTCCAGGGCGATTGCACCATCTTCCCATGCTTTTCCCCTATTCTTCCTACCCCTTCTCTCTTTTTTGCCCCCATAGACCTACTGGTCTCAGACCACATAAGCCAACTTTTAGATGCAGGTGAATTTTCACAAATACAGAAGTGCTGCATTGTGATCCAAACTTCTCAGCAGAAAACAAGAGAGGTTTTGAAACTGTTACACATTCACACCTTCTGTCTGGATTTACGGAACAAGAACTTAATACACTCAGTTTTCAACCCTTTTCAGACTCTCAAGGCCCTGATTCCTCCCAAGAGTACCTCTTGAATACATCCCAAGGTCACAAAGAGGTTTTTCCATGATGCCATCCAGGCCTAGGTCTGTGACCACGCTGACATCCAGCTCTCCAGACTGCAATCTGCAGGGCTCATGTTGGCTTTCAGAGAGCTCTGACAGGAAAGAGGAGCTGGCCGACATCAAGTCCACCAATACAAATTTAACCTGACAACATTTTTTGAACAACCAGACATAGACTGAGTTCACCCTGACCCCGTGTCACGGGGCAAAGGCATTTTTTGCCTACCAACATTCAGACTTACATTTATGGATCCCCACAGCACAATGAGTGATCCCCTACACACAATGAGTGTGTGTAGTCCATTCCCTTTTGCATTAATTGATAGTGGCTTGAGGGTGTATTCATTTGCCACAACAGAAATTTAATAAGGGATGTGTTCTATATTTCTCCATGCATTTGAGGCAAACCATATTCATCTAAGTGCCCCTTACTCTGCATGATCCCATTGTTTGGGTGTAGTCCACTGTGCTTTCTTTACTAAGGGGTTGGAAGAAGAAGACTTTCTAATGTTCTGTAGCAACTGTAGCTATAGTACGTTAATATCCCTCATCAGAATGTGGCCATAAGTGGTAAGAAGTTTAGATAACTGAAAAAGTGAAGCTTTACCAGAGGCAGTATTAAATTAATTTCTACACAGTTGCTTTCTTCTGAAGTACAGATGTCCTAAAAATTTGGCTTATTTTAGAAGTGAGCTACTCATTCCTCAGTGACTGTCTGCTGTGAAAATTCAGTTCATTGGAAAAGTAGCAAATCACATTGATCTCTGTTTTGGTCATGTTCAGGTTCTCCATTAAATTCAGTAAAGATTCAAGTGCTTGTGAAAACAAGAGACAACAGTGCCCTTGCTATTAATTTGCATTGTGCTACTGAGTAAAAATGACCCATACCTTGGCAGTGAGCTGATCCCAGGAAGCAATTTTAAAGCTACACCTCATACTCCAGGTGACAGAGCTTAGCAGTGTGTGGTTGGATGTTGGAGTGTCCATGAACGTGTGCCGTGCAGTGTGTGCACTGCAGCATCTGATTCAGCACTACAGGGGAGAAGAGAGTTGGAAAGGCTGTTGTGGATGTATTTTATGTAAAAAGGTAAACATTTTTACTTGAACAAGCTCAAAGTGCACAACCAAACCCTTTTACACTCAGTGGAAGAGGATGTTTTCCTCATTTCTTGTTAGGAATTCCTTTATTTGTTGCAGCCTCCAGAATTCCTTAAGTACTGACCATGGCTATTGACCAAATTCACCTTTTCCCCTTACTGCCTGCTGGCATTTACATCCTGAAATGATGTGAGGACATTCTGTGCCTATTTCATATTCCCAGATGAGTGCCTGGAGTACAGTAATGTACCAGTGAGTTGTCATGTGCTTATTGTTTTCCTCCCTGCACTAGAATTTTACTCTCCTACCTTGGCTCACACACCACCAGGGAATAATCAGCAGAAGGCAGAGGATCACTTGGAAATAAGACAGAGAACACACATTTCCTGACCAAATAGATAAGAAATTTACCTCTTAACATCTCTAGCCTACCTAGCTGACTGATCTGACTTACTGATATTGAACACTCTGTTCATCCATTATTTTTCCATTTTCAAGCTACAGAATCTCTTTTCAACAGTGCCAAATTTTTCCCATCTCACAGTGTGAGAGACTGTCTGAGGTAAAAGGGTTAACGAGCTCCAAGAACAGGCCCTGCAGAAGTGGTCATTGAATGCTGGATGGTAATAAGGACCCAATGTTTAGAAATTCCAATTTTTCTGTCACCTGAGACAACATGATCCTGGTTTCCTTCAGTGCTTTTGCAGTATTTGATTATTTATGTGAAAAGTGCAGAAAGAGGTTTTTCTGCATAAATTATTCTTATTTCCAGTTCATCAACCATGTTTTTACTCCATGCTTAAATGGTTATTGCTCACTTAAGCAGTACTGACATGCCCAAAGCTACAAGTGGATGGAGATCTTGTAGCTGAACACCTTCATGAAATTCAAGTCCCAGAACATATAAAGGTAGCTCATCACATATTTTAATGCACATCATCTGGACATTCATTTGGAAAACATGAACAATCCAACTTCAAATTCCACTCTGCTAAGCTGTAAGAGCTGTAGTCCATCCTGTTGCTTAAGAGTTTCCTAGAGCTCAAACTGGCCTCATTATCCTGAGTTATTAGTTATTTATTCAGTCACATTGTTCTGCAAGCCCAGGTCAGTAACAGTTAATTTTCTTTCCTGAGTTTCAGGGAGTGCAAAGTCACTAAATATCTTTAGACTTTCTTGCAGAAATGAAAAAATACCCCAAACCAAACTTCTAAACCCCCAGAGGACTAGGTAAATGATCACTCAGCTGCTGGAGAGGTGCACAGACATGCAAGTAAAAACTGAGAATACAAATATTTCTACAGTTTAACATGATTTTCTATTTCTTTCATAAATTTTCTTCCCTTCTCACTCACACACACACAAACATTTGAGGAACTGACTGGACACTGCCAAAAAAAAAAAGAAGAAATAAAAATACAATGGGCAGAATTCCTTCCTGAAACACAGACCCAGAAAGCTTTCTCTGATGCTGGGAGTTGTTAGTCTCCTGTGGGATTAAATCAGATCCAATTGATTTGATATAGTGAAGCTAGAAGGATATAATTGGCAGCAGACCCACCATCACATCTCTGAGTCTACAGCTCCCAGCATTTCTTGAAGCTGCAGAGTTCTTTGATCCCAGGGGAAACATTAGACAGTGATCCAGCTCTGCTTGCAGTTGCAAAACTGCAAAGTGAGATTCTGCAAATATGACACTCAGAGAATAAATATCTCCTGGTTAGGTCCCTGCAGAAAGTAGTGTGGCCACAAGTGTGCCAAGGCACCAGGCAACAATTGCCCCAGAAAGGAGAAGCATAGGAGCAAACTGACCTGGTCCTGTGTGCTCTGCACACACCGAAGGATCCAAAAGGAATATCATCCTAAGGTTAGCTCTGTTATCTTTGAAGCATCTTCCTGTCTGATGGGAAATTTGGATGATAAAACAGGTGATGCTGCCTTCTCCTGAGCTTCAGACCTTCAATTTCCATAGAAATGACTGTAACTCTGTGCTGGTACAAGATCTGTCTCTCACCATGAAATTCGGTACCATTCCCTGTAGTTCATTGTGCTCTGGCCTGGAAACAAACACTGTAATTGGAAAAATGGAGAGATGCAACATGCCTGCCCATGCGTTCACAGGTTGATACAGTCCACTTTTAGAAACAGCAAAGCTACAAAATTATTGGACACAATAAGTTTATATTAATTTATTTTTCTATACCAACCAGTATTACACTGAGAGGTAAATATTCATGTTTCTTTGGAAGGCTTAAAAAAGAATTGTGCTTTCTTTTCAAAGACTAAAGAAATTTTCAGTTACTATTTCCATAAGCAGTTACACAAAGATGGATCAAAAAAAAATCTGGGACATGGGAGTATCTCACTGGATTCGACACCATGAAACCTGGCAGGGAAGCACAGATTAATGCATCATTTTTAAGATCCAGAGGGTGATTTAGATAATGATTTCATATATCCAGAGGTATGTGCTGTGTCATAAATAATGGTCAACTCGGCGACCTGCCCAACTCAACACTGGAACTACAGATCTGGCTCAAGACAATGTGACATAAAAGCTGGGTATCTTTTTTATTATTATTATTTACTCAGCCCAGTGTGGCTGGAGAATTTGAAGCTTTTGAGTATTCATTTGTTAAGGAAGTCTTTCATATTTTAATCCTTGCTTCTTCTTCAGGCACAAGAGAAAAGCCAAGCAGCACTCAGGAGCAAGCCTGGCTTTACCAATCCCCCTGCCAGCACCTTCCCTCAGCCTTCCCATTCCCCAGCCAGAGGAAGTGGAGCACCACTTGTTTCACTCACGTCTTCTGATGAGACCCAGCAAATTGCACAGCCTGCCCACTGCATGCAAACTTGCTTCGACTAAATAATTTAATTATTTTCTCTGTTATTTACCCAATTGGCTTCTGATACCCACAGGCACAATGTCATAGGTAAATATAAAATGCTTGGAGAGTCTTGATCAAAATATTTTCCTGTTTTATCATCCAGAACACTCATTTCTTCTTCCAGTGAAGTATTCATATTCTAATTATAAATATATTGTTTGTGCAGAGCCTCAGTATCTTGAGCTAAGTCACCTGCTTAGCTGACGTTCATTTTCAGCCTTTAAAAAAACAACATTTTACTGTAAAGTCTGCAGGAGGATATTCTTCCTGAGGATGGGGAATTGTGCTCTAAGCAAGCAGACTTTCAAGCAGCCATTGCCCATTCCATCCTTTAGCAAACAGATGGATTTGTGAACTTTGGGGAGATGTTGGTCTTGGCAGAAGCAACATCATGGCAGGTGGAAGGAAACTACAAATTGTCCTTCTTTTACAAGAAACAGTTTTAACACCAAAATAGGATTCTCTTAAACACTGCCATCTATGTTGTCTCATTACTTAGAATTTAGCAACACACTGAACTTGGGAAGGAAAGGAAATCTCACCTTGAGGTGCATTTAGTTTAGGTTTAAACTTTAAACTTTTAGTTTTCTGAGTTGGACTCACACCTGGTGAATTTGGTTTTTCTGAATTTAGTCCACTACCTGGTTTTATGGTGGCTGAAGAACACTTACGATAATTTATTAAATTTTAACCTATTTTTCATGCCAAAATAGCAAATTTAAATTTGTACTTCTTAATACTTGTTCTTGACTTTTTGCACCCATGCTCCCTACCACAGAGAAACAGCCGCTTTTTTTTGTTATCAGCATATTAAAATAGTGAAAATTAAATCTTCACCATTCATTCATAAAAGTTCAGCTTATAAACACCACTCCACATTCCATCAGTTATACACCATAGAGAACTCACACCCTTTCACTGAAAATGAGGTTGGTTCTCTGGAAACTAGTTGATTTTAAAAATCCTTATTATGTGATAATTAACCAAAATGAAACAAAAAGTTATTTTCTCATTTTCATGAGACATAATGGAGAGATCTAAAATAAGAGTACCAGGAACCCAGCAGACTGCTAGAGAATGAGGGGTTTTGTTATCTTTTGCTTGCCTTTTGTGCTTGAAGACAGAACCTTCAGAGGTAACGAGCTTACAGTAATGGTTTATTTCCATCCATTGAGATCAGTGGCGGCCCCAGGAAGAAAACAAGTGAATCTAAATCAAGCATGGGTTATTCCAACCTATTTCTATGAAATGCTGATGAATTATGCATGAGTTTTTTTACACATTAAGTGATGTGAAGACATGAGGGAAACTTTATGCTCAGGCAATAAAAGTGAGCCAATAAAAACAAAGCTCAGCTCACGCGATGACAAAGCCTAACAATGCTGAGCATTTTCACTTGCAGCCCTTCTTAAACATCCCTCTCTGTAACTGTTTTATTTTGCAATATAAACATACTACTCATTCTGCAATGCAAATTTATCAAATATTTAAGCGTAGAGATTGATCTTAAAGAAATGAAAACAACTGTGAATACTTGTAGATAAATAGCAACAGTGTAAGATCCCAGCTCAAATCTAGATTTAATCTGAAGTGTGGCTTTTAACAGTTCCCACCATGGAGCCTCCACATTGCACTGCTTGCTCTTAGCATGCTCCACCGATTTTCCCTCCGGACTATTAGCTTTGTAGGTAATGTATGGCAATATTTTTACAGGAAGAGTTTCATACACGTGTTCAACACATGATATCATGTTTTAAGGCTTTTCAGCTTTGTACATGGATATATGTTAAAAGCAGAGTGCAGTGTTCTTCAGGATTACCCATGAACACAAAAGACAACTGATAGGAATGAATCCCTTATTTACAATATCATATAAATAGTAGCAATTATCTGTCTGCTATTTTAGTTCTGCAGAGGGGGCTCTAAAGACAGTAAATTGCACAGATAAAAGTCACAGAGACCATTGCTTTATTCCTACACATTCATACTATAATAACAAAGGGCTTGAGGCATAGAGGGAGGAAGAGCAGTAACATGATTTGTAATGCACAGTTAATTTTTGCAAAAGTCCTTCCCTAACAGCTTATTTGAAGAAGGATAAGGAGAAAAGAGAAGCTGAGAAAAAAGCGGGGGGAAAGGGGGAAAAGAGAGGCTGATATGTAGTAGTTATGATACTACAGCATCAAAAGAAATTACCACAGAGATATAATTTGGTCTCATTCTAAGGAAAATATTAAGTACAACAGGTGATTTTTGTTGTGGGAAAGTTTGCAAAGCTTTCCAGGCTATGGAAGGTGCTGCTGTGGAAAGCAGCCAGGGCCCTGCCACAGAGGAGAAGGCAGAGCTGCAGCTCAGCACTGATGCTGCTGCTCGTTTTCCCCAGCAATTGATATGATTGCAATTCCTGGGAAAAAGGGGAGAGAGGAGCTGTACATTCCTCTGTGGCTGCAGTCTGGTGTGTCACTATTAACTGTTCATGGCAGGGAGCTGCATTTCCAGTTTTTCCTGGGCTGTCTGTCAGTCCCTGATGCTGCTGCCTTATCGGATGGCTCTGCTCACAGCAGGCACCACTTCTGCCCTGCCTTGGACTTGGCCCAGGCTGCAGGAAAACGTGAAGAAACGAATTTTCTTCTGACAGGGCAAGTTTGGGAATTGCCAGGGAACACTAGTTCCTTTCAGTTTGACACACATCTCTGGTTTGGAAACCTCAGGCAGCCAAGACTTTAATAATGCAAATACCAGAGTCTAAAAAGAGGGAGACAAGAAACGAAGAAAAATCCAGAACTCAATGTGTATAAGTAAAGCTATGAAATTACTTCCTTTTTTTTTCATCTCCTGAGATAAGAGTAGAAAAAGATAACTTTCTAATAGAAACAACTCATGCCAGAACTATTTTGGAAAAAAAAAATCAACTTCAATCCAGAACAATTACTATTTTTTTTTTTTAATTAAAGCAGTTAAGAAACAGATCAAATAAAAATAAATTAGGCAAAAAATAGCTATTACATCACTGGGACTTTTTTTTTTTTTGCATTTAACTAGTGCAGCTCAAAAAGCCTTTAGGCCTTTCTTCATGTTGAGAAATAATAGTGTAAATCTAGTATGATGCCAGTTGAAAGGCAGAAAAATGCAGGTTTATTGCAGAACTGAAAACATGCAACATCTTAATGACATGTTCAAACTCTGAATTGGGCTCTCTGTGTTCTCATGCAGCTTCCTATGTCATCACATCTGGTGTTTGCAGCTCATCTGTAGCTGATTCAGACATATGTGTAAGTTAAAAACAGTAGTATACCAAAAAGAAACAAAAATATCAATCAAAATATTAAAACTGAAAACAAAATTGAGCACACAGAAGAATGCCAACAGTGACATGTGAAAAGAAAATTAAATTATGTTCACGCTAAATACAGTTATTACAAATAAAGGTGGTTAAGAATAGCAGAACTTTTTCAGTCAGCATTAGATAAGGTTAATTGACAGCTGAAGGAAAAACAAACAGGCTTTTTTAGATGCTAAACCCCATTGCAGCACACAGGGAACTCTGTTCTGCCGTGCCCCACGTCCCCTCCATGTGCAGCCCCCCAGGAGCAGGGCCCCGAGCAGGCTGCTGGGACCCCCGGCTGCAGGAGCAGGGCTGGGGGTGCCCAGCACTGCTCTGCTCCTGCAAATGCAGAGGAGGCAATCCCTGCAATCCTGAGGAGGCTCTGCCCTTACACAAACTGAAGGTCCTCACCAACCAAAAAGGTTACAAACAATTTCATATTATTGTTGATGTGCGAAAGCGTTGCTGCAAAACTTCTGACACAATCAGATTTATCCTGAGAAGCATTAAAAACCACCCAGTGAGAAAGCAAGCAAGATTACCAAAGGAAGAAGCAGAAGAAACCTTTTAAGCAAATCTCCTAAGTGTTAACCTCTTTGGCTTTGGACAGCATTTTTAGAAAGCAAGCCAAACCCTCCTTTCCTAAATCAGTTTATGCTGCAGTCATGCTTTATTCAGAAGTTAAGCATGACAACATGACTCCTTAGATAGTTTCTATTTCAAAGAGCAAGTTTTCATACTATATATAAGGTTTCCAGTAAAATACTGATGAATATGCTTAAATGAGATAAAATGAAATAAATATTTCACAGTAGAACTTTCCATATTTATTTGCCATTGTAACTGCCATGAAAGCTGCAAGTTTAGAGGCCTTTAGAAAAAAAAATAATGAAAAAACAGATTTACAGTTACAGGACAGCCACTGGCTGCATTTCCAAAGAAAAGTCAGAGATTTTAATACATAATTCTCTTAGACTTCTTTTACAATTTCATCCCTTGGATCAAGAATAGAACTGGTGCTCTTACTTCCTACTGAAGTTTATCACTCATTGCGTGATACTGAACCAGGAGGTTTCACTGAACCAGGAGTTTAGCGTGTTGGTGCTTGAATTTAAAATGTTAAATCACTTGAGGATACAACCAAGCAGTGTGATCTTTGTCTGCATGCAACAGATTTCAGGTTTCCTGGAAACATTTACAATTCTAATGTTAATTTAACATGAATCAGCCACCATTTGTTTCCAGGTTAAAAGAGCCTATTGATTTTGGTTATCCAGTAACCTGCTTATACTGGTTAGATTCAAGTATCTGCATGCCACTGGTCCCTAGGTTAGGCAGAATGTGTGTGTGTCTGGAGTATTTTAATCAAAAACCAAATCACAATATCACTGCAGCACTGTACAAAATTGAATCATAAATATTGCAATTTAATACTATGTAAATCAATGCAGGCAAGTATACAAAGCCCAGCTGGAAAATCTGTTTTACATGTCCAAGGAGAAACCTGCCTAAACTCACACAGTAAATAAGCATTTGGAAAAAGAGAAAGAAAAAAAACCAGACTTTGCAGTGCTGTGCTTTTTGGCACATTGTCAGAAGAGGGGTGCTTCTGCTCCCAGACATGTGGCTACTCTTGTGTTCCAGGGAGTGGCAACCCTGCTTCTGGTGAACCACACATCCTGTCTGATGCCTGAGGAGCTCATCAAAGTCTGTCTCAGTGTTCCCAGCCAGGCAGCAGACTCTGCTGTAGGGGTTAAAGAGCATTGCTGAGGCTGGAGGCTTCACTTACCCCGTCTAATTACATTCCTATGCTAAACCATTCCTAATGTGTCTCAAAACCCAGAAATATTCTGGCCTTCTCAGCCTCTCATAAACTGTCATGAAAATAATCAAAAGATGAGAAGAAATATTTGGGCCTACATATTTATGTTTTTTCATGTCTCATATCTTGAAATAATTTTATTTCACTGGAAAAACAAAATGTTGTCTTGTGTCTGGAGGTGGACAAGTGCTTTTCAAACAATATCTGAGAAGAAAAGGTTGATACGGTTTGTCTTTTCGTGCTTGGTCTCTCTCCAGATCACTGTAAGAAATCAGTAAATAGATGAACTGGTAAAGGGGGCCGGGAGAGGAATAACATAGCCGCAAAAAGTAGGTTCTACAAAACTTATGGGGGTTCCATGCATTATGTATTTTTCTTTGTCTCTGTCAGTAATAGGAAATAAAAACAATAGGAAAGGATCCAAAGACATAAAATAGTCTTCATTTTCAGAATGTCTTGAATAAAGGCAAAATGGTACTAGAAGAAAAACAAATATTTAGGACAGAAATCAATGCAGGCCACAGGCTGAATTCTGAGTTTTCAAAACTCAATACAAGAATGAGAAGGAGGGCTGCAAAAATGATTTTAAATGGCATTTGCCCTTTCTTGAAATTTAATATGGTTTAAAATTGCCCCAACTTGTACCAGAGCCAGCCCAGTGCCTATGAGATGAGAACAGCCAGTGACCAGCCATGAAATAACCACACTCCCTCCTCTTGGCCACAGACAGATCTCTCACATCATCCTGCCCATTTCCTATTCTACCAACAGAACCCTGTCTAGCTGAGACTTCCCCATGCAGTCTGTTTTTCAACACACTTCATATTATGCAGAGCACATTCTTCTCTGGTCCATGATAGTTGATGAGCCACTTAATTCAAAACACAGGTCATTAGTTATTTGTTTTACTGCACGGAGCACATTTTTCTGTGAATTTATTGGAGCCAATCATATCTAGGGGCAGCTAATACAAACTCTGTGCGAGTTTTTTCCCTTCACCCAAGAATAAACTTGTGCTAGTGTACAAATGATACTTCTTTGATTTTCAGATGAAATCCTGCAAGAACTCTCACAAAAAGCTGGTTTATGTCCTGGAAGCCTTTGAACATATTGTCATAGATGCCAGCTTGGAAAGGCAAATGAATAAGCAATCTCACATCCAGACAGAATCAACAGCACCACCAAAGGCAGCAGCCCAGTATTTCCCTGGGCAAAATTCTCGTGTCGTCTCTGAGTCAGGATTCATTACCCTTCTGTCCTTCCTTGAGTTTTCACTTCCATTACTTAGAGAAATATATGTTTCCCACAGCTTTGGGTAACAACACCATCGTCTCAGCAAACTCCTGGCTGTGGAAGCAAAGCCTTGTTACAAACTGCTGTGTATTACATAGGGACAGCCTTACAGAGAAACCACCCCAAAACAGGCACTCACTTCACTTCAGCTATTATCTAGCATGTCATTGTAGCAATTCCATTTCTATCCTGTCCTCAGCACTTTCCACTGGCTTGCTTTCTGCATCTATAGCCCTTCATTTGAAATACAGTCTTTTTGGCTAGAATAAAGCTCTGCATTTGACAAAGTAGATCTTAAAATGTGTTCAGATAACAAACAATTCAGTAAACATCTAGTGAAAGACACTGTCCCTACATATTTTTATACCTTCTGACTGTGACTATAAGCTCATATGGAAGTTTGGATTTGGGGTTTTGGTTTTGTTTTTTTAATGTCTCTAGAACTTTTATAAGGGCTCACTCCTTTGTGGATTCTCTTCTCTCACTTCAGAGGCTTCTTCCCACTCCTAGGTGCCTATGTTCACAAAAACTGTAGGACAGAATTGTCTTTCAGGATTCAGTATTTTCCTACAGCTGTAAGAAGGGGTGTGAGTATTCAGAGCCATGTTATGTACCTACAGAGATAAGAGCATTGTCAGTAAGGAAAAAAGTTTAAAACCCCTGCAATATTTTACAAGAAAAAGAAAGTGTTCACAATGCAAAGGCATGTCCACATGACTCTATGCCACAAGTGCTTACACAGTGACCTTGAAGACTACTTAAGCTGGGAAACAGAACACTGCATAGTTTCATGGCCACCTCTCAAATAAGGCCCACATTTAAATAAGCTCACTGAGAAATTCTGGCTCTTTGGCAGCCACGAGTATTTTTGCCACTGATATTCAAGAAGACACATTTTCATCCATGATATTTACTTGGTAAGAGACTCACTGGTTTCCATGTTTTTGTTACACAACCATGGATTATGAAGAAAGATGTGAAACTTCCATGCCAGGCTTATACTGAAAGTTGGAAGAAATTTCATGTTTCAACATTTTTTTTCCAGATGAACAGTAAAGCAGTAACTAAATTTATGGGTGCATTACCTTAAAGAAATAAAAATCTTACAGAAATATTGAAACTGAGAACATTTTTATAATTAGTTACCAAGAGGAAGGAACACGACACTGGGAATTAAAGCCCTTCTATTATTATTTGGCAATGTTGAAATTATAGTTCTTTACTCCTATTTCAAACACAACAGTGATATCTTTAAATCATATTTTTACTGATCAAGATACAGAAGCCAATGCAAAAGGCCCTTTGATAGCACCTTTCATCCAAAATCTCAGAATACTCTACAAACAGCAATTCAACTTCCTAACACAACTACCTCCTCCAATGTGCTAACAGTTCATTTTACAGCAGGTGAAACTGAGGCAGAGGGAAGTTGAGTCATGTACCTAAGGTCACATAACAAATCCATCCTCTAACTCCAAAATATCTCCTTTGATGTTTAACGTCCACAAAATATTTATAGGGACTGCTTAAGAAGAAAAACAAACTCCCTCAGATTCACAGTTGATTTTTAAAGTAGTTTGCTTCAGGATACTATTAATATGCTTTTCCTGGTAAAACATTTGTTACAGAACCATGCTCCATTGTACTGTTCTGAATCTTTTCTGCTTTGAAAATGAGAAGTAAAAAACCTGTTTCTACACTGTAGTAGCATCAGTTCACTCACACAGGGCAGAGCCCACTGCTGTTATAAAACCTGCATGAAAGAACAAGGACTGCTTTAAGAGCTGCCAAAAGCCCTCTTGAACAACTGAACAATTCAGTTTGATCAATGCTGATTTTGCTCATATTTGCTGCAAGGTATCGCCCCATTTCTGGTACCTGGGCCTACGTGCACACATGCCTGCGCAAGCAGAAAGAAAACAGGATTAAGGGAGGTTCAAACGTTCAGTGCAGGGGTTTCCTCTCACTGCCAGCACTGAACTCCGAGGCACAGGGAAGAGCCCTCAGGCAAAGCCTGCAAAGCGTTCCTTGAGCAGGACAAACACAAACAGCAGCTCTCCCTCACTGACACTGCCACACAAAACACAAAATCAGCCGCTCGGCAGCTGTTTGCCAGCTTTCTGCTTGACTTTGCTGATGAGGATTTACAGTTCACATCCTGGTTTGTTCTCTTCAAGCCCAGTTTCCAGAGAACAGTTGAGAAGACCCTAGAAAGGGACTGTGGACTATATTAGTTAAAGCAACTTTAATGGAACCAGGTTTACAGAATTAATCATTTCACTTTCTGTGTGGTTTTCCATAAGAAACAAAGAGTTGATAATTTGACATTATAACATGTCATAAACAAGAGCAAAACCAACTTCAGACATGTCAGAGGCACAGTCCTTGTGAGGCTGATTTCTTCCTCCCTGTTTGAACAGTGAAGGTATTCTTTATATACAACAGAAATACAATTTACTCTTCTGTAGGACATCATCCTCAATGTGAATGGAGATCTGAGTAGCATATCTAAGTTCTGATAAAATTCAGAGATCCAGGACCATTGCAGTGGGAAAAGGTGCAAGTGAGAAAAAATTAACAGAAACTGTGGATGCAGCTTGAGCCTGTTGTGGCCTCAAAGAGAAAAATGGCAGGAAAAGCCAGGCAATAAAAATATCTGCATTTTTTGGTCATTATTTACATAGCTGTATCACTACTGCTGTTCTTAGAAAGAGAAGTCATTATTTACCTTGCAGTTGATTAAAATCTTGGCTACAGATGACAAATTGCTGCAGCATAACTAAGATAAAATTAAAACTACAAACTTACACATTTACTCTATTCTTATGTTAGATTAGCTAAATTTTTAATTTTTGTATGCAAATTAAACATTTAAATGTGAAACAGGCATACAAATGTATCTCAATTAAAAGCTGGACATAATTAACTGTGCTGAATTTAAATTACATAAGCTAGTATGACTTTTCATGAATAGCTAAGGTCTAAGTCATACAACATAGAAACTCACTCCCCTGAAAGCCTGCAGTGCCTTTGATGTTAAAATTTATAAAAATGAATACTTGTGTGAATATTCACAGTGCCTTTTCTGCAACCATTTTTTTCAATTATTGATAACAGATTAATGAGATAATAGCAATGCAAATGCATTTCCACCCCATTTTTATTATTCAACTTGTATGTAATGATCCTGTCACATTCAATGAATATTAACAAATTAAAAGGACAAGCCACATGTAGAACTGGAAAAAGCTCTTTTAGGGAGAAATAGGTACAACTTCTTTATTATTCAGATTACAGCTCTCTAAATGAAACAACTCACTCCAAAATCAAAGCAGAATTTCACAGACTCTCTTTGTAACACATGACAGGTCTATCAGTGATTACAGCTGCACACCCTGGGCTGAAATGAGAGCAGGCCATTATCTACATTCTGTGATTTGTTTCAAGAAGAAGACACCTGTATGCTATAGAAAAGCATTCACTCAATGACTGAAAAAGGAAAGAGATGGAGTCGGGTAAAACACACAAAGCCCAATTTGACAGCACAGAAAGGAGCAATTTCAGTCCATTGCAGAGGAAACACCTCTTTAATGACAAAATAAAAGATTTAAGAGCAGAGTCCAGTTCCACAGTCATTTATACAAAAAATGTCATGAGATAATAAATAGCAACTGCCTTTGGTAATATTCCTCCCTGCTGAGGGGCCAGGACAAGGGGGAGGCACAACTGAAGCCTGATCTTGAAGATTAATATGATGCTCCTGGGAATTTCCCCACCTTACATAAAGATCCAGTTCAGAACTAGAGGCAGGGAGAAAATTCAAAGTGCAACAAAAGCCTCCTAGGAATACTTGGGCAAGAGCAAAAAGGGGAAGCTACACAAAAAAGAGTGCAGGGAATTAAAAACCTCAGGAAGGCGAGAGGAGCTGAGCTGTACAGACATCTGCATGTACCAGACTTCTGCAGAGAAGCCATACATGGCATGGCTTCAAGGGAAATGGATGGATCCAGCCAGGGCACAGCAGAAGTCAAATCCAGGCTGACACAATCATATATTCCAAGCACACCACTGCTGATTAACGCAGTGCCAGTTGATCTATGTATTTGGCACTATCTTAAATGAACATCTAAATTTTTGAAGGGGGAAAATAAACACTCTTTACATAAAAGGAAAGACCTTAAAAAATCAAATTCAGTTAAGCTTCCCTTAAACTTCAGTCTCAAAATTTAAATGAGTTGCTGGATTACTGCAGAATGCCTTTAGCTTCCTGAGCAGGGTTCATACTTTCAAGCAAGGCCAAATAAATGCCAGCAATAACAACAACCAAGCTTGAGCAAAAGCGTGCTCTGGAAGACACTTGCCTAGGAAATCACAGAGGGCAAAATCCTGATTCAAGAACTGCAATGCAGTATTTGTTGGCAGGGCTGTTGCTGTGTTTCTTAGTGGCACTGACGCCAGAAAATTATGTCAGAACCTGGAATTTAGGATTTTCATGGTCTGTAAAATCACAGGGTAAATACCCAACTTTCAACAACCCAAAGTATTTTCAGCCCCATAAAGCATTAGTGAATTTCCAACCATTTAGGAGAACAGATCCATTCTTAATATTACCCTGAGGCATTCTTGAACAAAACCAGGTCCACTTCATCACACACCACCAGGCCTTAGAGCTGGCTGTGTTAAACACCCTCGTGTCACTCTGCACTTAAAGGGACGTGCTTTCACACAGCAATGCAACCCAAGATGCCGCAGTATTCCCAGGAAAGCCTGGGTACTTCTGTAGACTTCTCAACTTTCCTTTGCTATGTGACGTGAACAGTGGTGAGATTCATAGGATTTCTCCCCGTAATGTAAATATCAGCACAACCTGAGTGATTTGGGGCAGGGACAGTCTTTTGTTCAAGAGCAACAGGGGTTTTTTTGTCTGCATGTATGAAAGCCTGGTACCATGGCATCCAAAACTCATCTTTAGAGTGAAAATAAGGGCCGGGAGGTGGTGCGAATTTCTCCTACTGATGTACCTGTAAATGTTCTGGTCTGCATTCAGAACTGTGCATGACCTACTGCAAGCTGTTCACCATTTTTCTTGTGTCCAACTGATTCTTTTTGTTCCCTCCCCCCTTTTGACCCCAAATAGCTGACAAAGTCAACGATGACTTCTACACCAAGCGCCGCCACCTGGCCGAGCTGGCTGCCAAGGGGAGCCTGCCCCTGCACCCGGTGCGCCTGGACGACGAGAGGGCCTACACCATTGACAGCGGGCTGACCAGGCAGAACGGGAAATCCAGGATGGGCAAGATACACACACACCCCCTGGGCTACAATTCCCACTACAAGACCTGGGATCCCAACGACCCGTCCCTGAGGCGGCAAGCGTTCACAAACAAGGGCAAGCATGGCATGGGAGACCCGACGCTAAGTGACCCGCTGACCACCCGGAGCCAGCACTACTTGGGCCCACAGCCATACTTCATAACAAACAGCAAGACAGAAGTAACTGTTTGAGTTTGTTTTCTTTCTCTCTTTTTTTTTTTTCTAATGAAATCCTTTAAAAAACCCGCAAATGTAAACACAACGCAAACACTCAACTGAAAGGCAAAAAAAAAAAAAAAAAAAAAAAAAAGAAAAAAGCA